>JARVZY010003283.1:0-125974 GCA_030686995.1 Artemisia argyi | reverse complement strand
GCGATACTGGTTTAGAAGACGACCTAGAGAATGGAACCAATGATGAAATCACGTAGTAACCCATGACCTTGAGTCTAGCTACAAGGCTCGTAAATAAAGAAAAGCGCTTCTTGGGAGGCAACCCATGTTTTGTGTGATTTTATTTGTTTGTTTGTTATTTGCTTCCGTATGCATGTTTTATTTTTATTGTTGGTAGATCATGTTTCTAAATTAAATAGTGGAAATACTTTACTTTGTTGTTTTGGCCTAGTCTTAACTCCACCTAGAAGTATTTTTGCAAAAGATAAGTGTAAGGGGAAACCCCAAATATGTTTTTAAGAAACAAACCGATCATGATTCTCCACAATAATAAATGAGCATGTATATTCGTATTTGTTAGAGTCAAATGCTTGTATCGAGTCATAATGAAGTTTTGCAGGATTTTCCAGGAAGTAGGACCAAGTTTTTCCAGAAATTTTCCGGAAACTTAACATAAGAATTTCTGCAGGTCCATTCTGACGGCGTCAGGGTTTACTCTTGACGGCGTCAGGAGTTAAAATCTAGAAATTTTACCGGTTTTGTTTTTCTAACGGAGTCTTATGGTTTTTGTGAATTATTAAGTTTTATAATCTCCAGGAGATCTGCAAACTTCATTCCACAAGCATTATATCTTATCTTGTTTTCTAGGATTTAGAAACTTATATAGGATGCCGCCGATTTTACGTGAGGTTGTCTTGTCTATTTTGTCAGGTTTTACAGGTTATGTATGACAAGAAGATGATTTATATTCTGGAAGGGAAGCTTTGATTGTTCGTTTTCTTGGAGGAAGATTTAACCTGGCCATCCTATTATCCATACCGAGCAAATCAGGGGAGTATTTGATTTCATTCTTCGTTACTTTTTCACTTTTACATTCTTTACTTGAACATTGGGGACAATGTTCATCTTAAGTGTAAGGGGAGGGTAAAAAGATGATACCTTACATATGCACTTTCGCTTGAGTTTGTTTTGTTTAATGGTAGATGTGTAATAAAACTATGAGAGATACTTGTTAGTGTAATTTTAGCGCCAAATTTAAAAATTTTTACAACATTTAGGAGTGAAACTTTAGCCATAGCAAGCGTCTCATGGATAGGAGATTGTATGACTAGCACATAACCGTATATTCAGAAAAATTTTCCACCCAAATATGTGAGGTTCGCCTTTAGATTTGATAGGAAAAGCATTCACTATTAGTGCTTATGAGTGTACCGGTAGCATTTAGATTCTAGAACTTGCGTTAGTGATGCATCCCGAGACCGCTAGTGAGACTACATTCGTGTAGTAGGATTTACTACATGATAAGAGGCATTAGGATCACCCTTGTGATAAACCCGTATCATAATTACTTGACCATTTAAGTCATATTACTTGGCTAGTTAAGTCAACTAATTTTTCCCACACCCTTAGCGTTGTACTCATTTTTAGTACACGAAACCCCTAGTACACCCCTCCGAGCCTATCTTTTCATTTCTAACTTTAAGCATTTTACTTAAAGGAAGAATTTGTTACACCCCACTTAAATGTACAACCAAATCACCTTAGCCTTCCGTGTATGCGCTCATTTTTAGTGGATTATTGTTATTTGTTAAACCCTAAGTTAACTTTCTAATTGATTACATGGTTGCTAAGTCGAGTCATATCCTTGTACATATTGTTTTGGGACGATTGGGACTCATGGGCAAGTACTTATTTTATGGAGTAATGGGGAAGAACACCATTTATTACCCCCATATGTACATTAATCTTAAAAGTGCTCCAAGTGTTTTAATTTTCTTAATTCGAGTCATTAGATTAGTTTAAGGTAAAGTATGTAAAGATTCAAGTGTAAGGGAAATGTTCATTCCTTATGATGTACTATTTTGGATGGTAGGGTAAGAGTGTATGCAAAAAAAAAAAAAAAAAAAAAAAAAAAAAAAAAAGAGAAAAAGGAAAAAGAGAAAAAAACATACGGACTACCATCCCGTTTCATTCTATGTTTATTTTATGTTTTCGTTATTTTTCATTTATTAGCTTAAGTCGAGCCTAGTCTTGGCTTAGCAACGCCACATTGTACAAGTAATTGACTAAGATTGTTAACTCGCCACCAATAAAACTTCCTTTATCCAACAAAACCGTGTATTTCATATCCCTACACCTAACGTTACAACCCTTTAAAAGACCTCTTTGATAGTTTATCCTAGGTGCTTACGCCATGCGGTGGAGGTTTGATCCTTTCCCAAGCCTATGGTAATCTATTTTGCTATGACAGGTAGTGAGAGATATCTTCCGTTTCCATATTGTAATTTACACTTTATTACACCTGAGAGATGTGAGTATCTAAACACTATTTGTGAGGTGCTTGTATATGACCTCCGTGCTTGTCTATTGGTCTTTAGTGGAATGATTATTTGTTGTAATTACTTTTATATTAGTGTTAAATGACCCCTAACTTGTCTTTCGAGTAGAATAAAAGCACATTTGCTTGAGGACAAGCAAATCTCAAGTGTAAGGGTATATGATGAGGCGAAAATTGATCCGTTTTTAGGGGGTCATTTAAGCCCGAATCCGAATTTATTTGTTCAAATATTGCCCTAAATCGTTCCTTTTGTGATTTTAGGTACTTTGGGAGAGAAATCTGGAAAAGGAAGCAATTCGGACGTTTTTGGAGCATAAAAGTGAAGAAAACGCCAAAGTCTTAATTTTCCATGCTGGGAACAGTAGGTGACGGCGTCAAGAGCAAATTTCATGAATTTCCATGACGACCCAGTAGAGTTTTAACGGCGTCACGTGAGAAGGGCGTCAAGGGTAAAAGAGTCATGACGGCCTGGAAGTGTCTAAGTCTTGACGGCGTCAGAAGTAGATCTAGGCAGTCCGAGGAAAGTTTTGGCGGCGAGGTGACGGCGTCACAAGATTATTCTTGACGCCGTTAGACCCATTTTTCTATATATAGTTTTCTAATTTTTCACATTTAGAGAGAGAAGTTTTGGAGAAACCCTAAGTACGATTTTGGTGCAACTTTTACAGGTTTTTCAAGGGTTCCAAACCCTTGATACCTTCCATTGTAACTGAGATAAGTGTTCTTCTAATTCAATCAATATGTCTATGTGTTGGTTGTCTATATCTTGTTCTTGTCTCAATTCCATTATGCTAGGCTAGATCTCCTTTGTGTTTGCTTAGATCTAATGAAACCTAGATATTGATTATGTGTTGATTACTTGTTTATTCTTGTTGTGGGTGAATGATTTATATGTTAGGCTTAAGAAAACTGGCAGATCTCCAAATGGTAACATGCTTGAACGTCTTAAGAAACATGAACCGAGGTGTACTAGGTCTTTATTGGTTGTATTTAATGCATGAGCCACTGTTTACAATCCCTATAGTTGTGCTGGGCATGGTGTAGGAGGAGATAAGAGCTCATAGAATTGGGGAGTTATGTATGCCACCCCATGAATGGTATTAAGGAATACAATCCGTCATCCATGCAATTATAACAAGTAATTAACGTGTAAAAGATATCTAGGGAGTAGTGAAATCTAAGTAAACACATTTTCTCCAATTACTGCTCACAACCTTAGTCTTAATTAGTTTATTTACATTTTTAGTATTTCATTTTGATTGCATCATAGTTTTGGGTTAGTTGACTAGCAACTAATTCCGCCCAAATCCTTCAAACCCCGAGATTTTAATTGCTTTCTAAAAAATATAAAAATACAAAAATAATCATCCCTCACCTTTAGAACTAGTATTTAGGCTTTCTAATCCTAGCGACACTATTCCTAAGCTGAACGATCAATCCCCCGGTACTTGTCACTATACTATACTACAACGATCATGTACACTGCCTGGTGGGGGTTGTAAGCTTCTCGAGATCCCTCGAGAGGTAAAGCCTGTTGCGATTCCCACGCATCAATACGGGTTTAACACAAGGGTGATCCTAATGCCTCTTATCATGTAGTAAATCCTACAACACGAATGTAGTCTCACTAGCGGTCTCGGGATGCATCACTAATGCAAGTTCTAGAATCTAAATGCTACCGGTACACTAATAAGCACTAATAGTAAATGCTTTTCCTATCAAATCTAAAGGAGAACCTCACATATTTGGGTGGAAAATTTTTCTGAATATACGGTTATGCGCTAGTCATACAATCTCCTATCCATGAGACGCTTGCTATGGCTAAAGTTTCACTCCTAAATGTTGTAAAAAAATTTAAATTTGGCGCTAAAATTGCACTAACAAGTATTTCTCATAGTTTTATTACACATCTACCATCAAACAAAACAAACTCAAGCGAAAGTGCATATGTAAGGTATCATCATTTTACCCTCCCCTTACACTTAAGATGAAAATTATCCCCAATGTTCAAGTAAAGAATGTAAAAGTGAAATAAGTAAAAAGAATGAAATCAAATACTCCCCTGATTCGCTCGGTATGGATAATAAGGTGACCAGGTTAAATCTTCCTCCAAGAAAATGAACAATCAAAGCTTCCCTTCCAGAATATAAATCATCTTCTTGTCATACGTAACCTATGAATCCTGAGAAAATAGACAAGACAACCTCGCATAAAATCGGCGGCATCCTATATAAGTTACTAAATCCTAGAAAACAAAATAAGATATAATGCTTGTGGAATGAAGTTTGCAGATTTCCTGGAGATTATAAAACTTAATAATTCACAAAAACCATAAGACTCCGTTAGAAAAACAAAACTGGTAAAATTTCCAGATTTTTACACGTGACGCCATCAAGAGTTAACTCGTGACGCCATCAGAAGTGACCTGCAGAAATTCTTATGTTACGTTTCCGGAAAATTTCTGGAAAAACTTGGTCCTACTTCCTGGAAAATCCTGCAAAACTTCATTATGACTCAATACAAGCATTTGACTCTAACAAATACGAATATACATGTTCATTTAATATTGTGGAGAATCCTGATCGGTTTGTTTCTTAAAAACATATTTGGGGTTTCCCCTTACACTTATCTTTTGCAAAAATACTTTTAGGTGGAGTTAAGACTAGGCCAAAACAACAAAGTAAAGTATTTCCACTATTTAATTGAGAAACATGATCTACCAACAATAGAAATAAAGCATGCATATGGAAGCAAATAACAAACAAACAAAATAAAATCACACAAAACATGGGTTGCCTCCCAAGAAGCGCTTTTCTTTATTTACGAGTCTTGTAGCTAGACTCAAGGTCATGGGTTACTACGTGACCTCATCCCTTGAAATGATATACCCCATGTAGTTGCGATCATTACTGTTATGGTGGTAGTGCCTTAACCTATCGATACTTGCAATCACCATTCCACCAACTTCGCTTCTCAAGTTAGCTATCCCATCTTGGCTCACGCCTTCAATTGTGAAAGTCCCATACCACCAAGGACTTGGTTTATTGGGTGGTATCTTTGTTTCCAAGTGTCTCAAGAGTACCAAGTTCCCTTCTTCAAATGTTACATGATTTTCTGTGGGTTGAGTATGTTCGAATTCGACCTAAACCTTATTGCTTTTGCTTCTTTCATATTTAGCCTCCTTATAGCTTTTGACTCTTGCCTCCCATGCAAGAATTTTATTCTGAACACGAATGGGTGTCGTGTCAATGTTGTTTTTGATCTTTCTCCAACTCAAATTCTCATGTCCACTTCGCGGAGTCATGGGGAAGCTAATCTTTCTTTTTCCAGATTTAAGTTCGATCTTCCTACCTTCATACTTAATGACAGCCCTAGCGGTGGCGAGGAATGGTGCCCCAAGGATTATTGGCATGCATCCATCTCCTTTATCATCGATGATCATAAAATCAACGGGGTACATGAATCCTGCAACATTAACTAACACATCTTCTGCGATTCCTAGGGGGTATACGTACGAGTGTCCAGCGAGGGACAACCTAACACGAGTAGGGGCTGGCATTTTTGACGTTAGTTGGATGTAGATAGTTAGGGGCATAAGATTTACTTCCGATCCTTGGTCGGCGAAAGCCCTAAGATATTTCAAGTCCCCGATGCTAGTTGGTATCTCAAAGTTCCCACATGCTATCTGCTTAGTAGCCACTTTTTGTACCAATAGCCTCTCGAATACTGATCCCCCAGGTAACGTATCAAACTCATCTTTTACCTTTTCCTCTTTCTCAGAACCCTGTTTGGAAGGTTGGTTACGCCCATCACCCTTAATCCAATTTGTTATGGTGTTTTCGTTTATATCATGTTTCAGGTAGTGACTCAAAGGTTGGGATTTTGGTGGTTTTTCTAAGGTCTGTTTAGTAGGGGCTTCTACCTTCTCGTTATCCTTGTGGACAATTGTGATGGAATTACCAAATTGGGTAGTGGGAGTGGCGCTTTCTTTCCGTAGTAGCATTCTTTCGGGGGTTCTCTGGTTGGCATACTCCTCTAATAGACTCATCATCTCATTCATTTTCTCCTGCATCTCCTCTTTTTGCTTATAAACTGCTTCCTTGAATCTAGCAAGCCGATCTGAGTGAGTTTCCATATATTCTCTCATCCTAGCTTCAAACTCCGAGCTAAGCTCCTCGGGAGGGGAACAAGGTGGGGCATAGTTCTGAAAAGTCTCGACATTTTCTCTAG
Source organism: Artemisia argyi (assembly GCA_030686995.1). Classification (NCBI taxonomy): domain Eukaryota; kingdom Viridiplantae; phylum Streptophyta; class Magnoliopsida; order Asterales; family Asteraceae; genus Artemisia; species Artemisia argyi. The sequence goes on along the minus strand of JARVZY010003283.1, from coordinate 119,388 downwards.
AGGGTGACTCAGATAATGGTGCCGAAGTTGGTTTCGAGACAGAATTGACAGTAGCCCGTCTAGGACTTAAAGGTCTCCTTTGCCTTTCCTCAAAATAGTCAACTTTTGCCTCGAGTTTGCATAGGAGTTCATCGGGGATTTCGGTGGTTCCTCCAGATGTTGAGACTGCATTGATGGCCGCTTTTATTGTATGATTAAACTCCCACATCTCATGATTATCAGCGGTGAGCTCCTCGATAATTGCCCAGGACTCCTCGGCGTTCTTATCACGCAGTTTACCTCCCGTGGCCCTATCGATTGTGCGCTTAGTGTGATAGTCGACATGGTCGTAGAAAATCTGGACTAATAACCAAAGGTTTATACCATGATGAGGGACCTTATGGAGGAGATCCTTAAAACGGGCCCATGCTTCGTAGAAAGTTTCACCCTGATGTTGTTCAAACATCAAAATGTCATTTCTAAGCATTGCAGTCTTCCCTGGTGGGAAGAATTGAGTAAGGAAGCGATTGGTGAGATTATCCCATGTGGTGATGGATCCCGCGGGTAAACGCTCAAGCCATTGACTAGCTTGATCCCGTAGAGAGAATTGGAATAGGCGTAATCGGGTTGTCTCTCTAGTTTCAACATCTAGGTCTATGGAGTCTACGATTTTAAGGAAGTCCTTAAGATGTTGGTTTGGATCTTCAGAATGAAGTCCATGGAATGCACATCCGCTTTGCACCAACGGTGTTTCGGATCACAAGGGGGTCACATTGGCTCCGGTGAGCTCAATGGTGTTTCGGTAGCCTTGGTGGCTAGGTCGGGAATACTCTCCTAAGGTTCGGGGCCTAAGAGGTTCTAGTGGTGGGTTTTGTTGTGGTGGGATGACGGGTTCAAGGATCGTCCATGATGTCGGGTGGTGAAGAGTTACGAACAAAAACACAAAGAAATAAGATAGACTAAAGAAAACCTAAAAATAAAAATAAAATCTTACTAGAAAGGAATCTAGCAAGTAGACCTAATAAAAAGAGATTCTAACCTAGACAATAACTATTCCCCGGGCTGCAGCGCCAAAAACTTGATACGTGGGAATCGCACCATACTTTACCTCCCAAGGGATCTTGAGAAGCTTACAACCCCCACCAGGCAGTGTACCTGATCGTTGTAGTATAGTATAGTGACAAGTACCGGGGCATTGATCGTTCAGCTAGGAATAGTGTCGCTAAGATTAGAAAACCTAAATACTAGTTCTAAAGATGAGTGATGATTATTTTTGTATTTTTATATTTTTTAGAAAGCAAGTAAAAATCTCGGGTTTGAAGGATTTGGGCAGAATTAGTTGCTAGTCAACTAACCCAATACTAAAGATGCAATCAAAATAAAATACTAGAAATGAAAATAAACTAAATTAACTAAGGTTGTGAGCAATAAGTGGAGAAAATGTGTTTACTTAGATTTCACTACTCCCTAGATATCTTTTACACGTTAATTACTTGTTATAGTTGCGTGGATGTCGGATTGTATTCCTTAATACCATTCATGGGATGGCGCACTTAATTCCCCAATCCTATGAGTGCCTACTTCACTCCTATGTCGAGCCGGCTAAGAAGCTCCTAACATGGGATCATTAGAATTTACTCATGCATTAAATACAACCAATAAAACCTAGTGCATGTCAGTTCATGTTTCCTAAGACGTTCAAGCATATTACCATTTGGAGATCTGCCAGTTTTCTTAAGCCTAACATCGAAATCATTCATCCAATAAAACTATAAACAAGTAATCAACACATAATTAACATTTAGGTTTCATTAGATCCAAGCAAACACAAGATAGATCTAGCCTAGCATGGTAGAATTAAGACAAGAACAAGATATAGACAACCAACACATAGACATATTGATTGAATTAAAAGAATACTTATCTTAATTACACATGAAAGGGATCAAGGGCTGAGAACCCTTCAAAATCCTATAAAATTCGTACCAAGTTCGTACTTAGGGTTTCTCCCAAAACTTCTCTCCTTTTAATGTGAAAATTAGAAAACTATATATAGGAAATAGGGTCTGACGGCGTCAAGAACAAATTTGTGACGCTGTCATCTCGCCGCCAAAATACTTCTCGGACTGCCTTGATCTACTTTTGACGCCATCATGTGTTATGTGTTTCCAGGCCGTCATGCATTTTACTCTTGATGCCCTACTTCGTGACGCCTTCAATTCTGTACTGGGTCGTCATGGAAATTACTCTTGACGCCATCAGAAATTCCTTCTTGATGCCGTCACCTACTGTTCCCAGCAAGGAAAATTAAGACTTTGGCGTTTTCTTCACTTTTATGCTCTAAAAACGTCCGAATTGCTTCCTTTTCTAGATTTCTCTCCCAAAGTACCTAAAATCACAAAAGGAACGATTTAGGGCAATATTTGATCAAATAAATTCGAATTCGGGCTTAAATGACCCCCTAGAAGTGGTTCATTTTTCGCCTCATCAATATCCCTACACCTAACGTTACAACCCTTTAAAAGACCTCTTTGATAGTTTATCCTAGGTGCTTACGCCATGTAGTGGAGGTTTGATCCTTTCCCAAGCCTATGGTAATCTATTTTTCTATGACAGGTAGTGAGAGATATATTCCGTTTCCATATTGTAATTTATACTTTATTACACCCGAGAGATGTGAGTATCTAAACACTATTTGTGAGGTGCTTGTGTATGACCTCCGTGCTTGTCTTTGGTCTTTAGTGGAACGATTATTTGTTGTAATTACTTTTATATTAGTGTTAAATGACCCCTAACTTGTATTTTGACTAGAATAAAAGCGCATTTGCTTGAGGACAAGCAAATCTCAAGTGTAAGGGTATATGATGAGGCGAAAAATTAACCACTTTTAGGGGGTCATTTAAGCCCGGAATTGAATTTATTTGATCAAATATTGCCCTAAATCATTCCTTTTATGATTTTAGGTACTTTGGGAGAGAAATCTGGAAAATGAAGCAATTCGGACGTTTTTGGAGCATAAAAGTGAAGAAAACGCCAAAGTCTTAATTTTCCTTGCTTGGAACAGTAGGTGTCGGCGTCAAGAGCAACAACCTGACGGCGTCAAGAGGAAATTTCATGACGGCCCAGTACAAACATGAAGGCGTCACAAGTAGAGCGTCAAGAGTAAAACACGTGACGGCCTGGAGGACCAAAACACATGACGGCGTCAGATGTAGATCAAGGCAGTCCGAGAAGTATTTTGGCAGCGAGATGACGGCGTCACCTATTTGGTCTTGACGCCGTCAGCCTCAATTTCCTATATATAGTTTTCTAATTTTCATTCATAATAAGAGAGAAGTTTTGGAGAAACCCTAAGGCCGAACCTATTACGAATTTTACAGGTTTTTCAAGGGTTTTCAACCCTTGAACCCTTTCATGTGTAATTGAGATAAGTGTTCTTCTAATTCAATCAATATGTCTATGTGTTGGTTGTCTATATCTTGTTCTTGTCTTAATTCCACCATGCTAGGCTAGATCTATCTTGTGTTTGCTTAGATCTAATGAAACCTAGATGTTAATTATGTGTTGATTACTTGTTTATGGTTGTATTGGATGAATGATTTCGATGTTAGGCTAAAGAAAACTGGCAGATCTCCAAATGGTAACATGCTTGAACGTCTTAGGAAACATGAACTGACGTGCACTAGGTTTTATTGGTTGTATTTAATGCATGAGTAAATTCTAATGATCCCATGTTAGGAGCTTCTTAGCCGGCTCGACATAGGAGTGAAGTAGGCACTCATAGGATTGGGGAATTAAGTGCGCCACCCCATGAATGGTATTAAGGAATACAATCCGTCATCCACGCAACTATAACAAGTAATTAACGTGTAAAAGATATCTAGGGAGTAGTGAAATCTAAGTAAACACAATTTCTCCACTTATTGCTCACAACCTTAGTTTAATTTAGTTTATTTTCATTTCTAGTATTTTATTTTGATTGCATCTTTAGTATTGGGTTAGTTGACTAGCAACTAATTCCGCCCAAATCCTTCAAACCCGAGATTTTTACTTGCTTTCTAAAAAATATAAAAATACTAAAAATAATCATCCCTCATCTCTAGAACTAGTATTTAGGTTTTCTAATCCTAGCGACACTATTCCTAGCTGAACGATCAATCCCCCGGTACTTGTCACTATACTATACTACAACGATCAGGTACACTGCCTGGTGGGGGTTGTAAGTTTCTCGAGATCCCTTGAGAGGTAAAGCTTGGTGCAATCCCTACGCATTACCAGGTCTCAAAAAGAGGGGGAGGTTATGATATAATCCCCAGAAAAGGAGAGACGTAGGTCCTCTTCAAGAACTGGAATATAAACTGGCGCACTGATGAGAAAAGAAAGTATGAACTGGAATAGATAATATTTGGAGAAGGTGAAGGGTTTCGTGAGTCTATTTAGGCAAAAGAAAAAAAAAAAAAAAAAAAAAAAAAAAAAAAAAAAAAAAAAAAAAAGGATTCCATTATAGACAAGTTTACAGAGTGTATCCTTCCATCCTTAGGAGTCATTTAATAGGTAATTTGACATCTTTTTTGTTAGTGTCTTTCCCTATATAGAAGGGCACATGGTGTATGTTTATATAAATATAACCTATTTCGTCAATTGTTGTTTTATGAAAAGTAAGGCTTGGAAGAAGAGACTCTACAGGTTCTAACGCATCCCATTCCATTAGAATTTATATAAAAAAGGAATACTTGCAATAACAAATTACATAGGATGCATCCAAAAGGTTGGTGATACAAAGGTGTATGGAGACACAACCAAAAATAGAGTTATACGGCGAAACATCGAAATCCAAAATCTAATGTTAGTACATTTTCTCTAACCTCTGCTTATTCACTATTAGGATTTATATACTCATTATGGCCCTTTGCTTGCAGCAGCAACACTATCACGTTCAGTCTTTGGAACGACATGGCACCATTTTTGAAATCCAAAAATATATGGAATTGGAAAAGCCTATTACTCTAGATGTGAGCTCATGTTGGGAAAAAATATATGCAGGTACGTAGAACACATACACATGAACATGTAGTTACACACTCTCACACTTCTTTTTCCTCTTAACTGTCTTACGCCAACAAGTGGCATCAAATTGTCAACAACCTCAGCTACCTATTACTTTCTATATCCCAGTGTTCGGGAGTCCCAACAAATAGTTGATGTGTGAGCGACAAAATACTGTTTACAATTACCAATTATGACATATGTGACAGTCCTAGAATTTTAGCAATATTACCCCTAGATGTTCAAACAGAGCGACGAGCAAAACTGGAAGAGGAAAGAGTAAGGAACCGCAAACCACTAAGTACATTGCTAATAACAATATAACTGATTTTATATGCACGGCATATAATAGGAGCTTGATTCAAAGTTATGATAAAACTGATTTACTTGATAGCGGGTATATTGTGTGTGATGAATAAACCCATAAATTATAGGCGAGATGTGTGTCATTTACAACAGCAACTGGATCGATGTACACATATGGATTTAATCTTGAGCTGTGTGGACTTTAGTTTTATACAAACCGTGGCACTTCGGGTGCGCCAAACTTCTTGGTTTATCCTTTGGTCACAGGAGGATGGGGAATACGAGTTTAAAACTTTCAGTGGTTTCTTGGATACGAAAAAAATTAGAATGTTTATCAGATATGTGTGATCATATTAGAAACTCATTTCCTATCGAGTTAAAATCTAAGTTGTGCATCATTAATGTATAAATTGAAGCTCGGATTGTTCATACGTTCATCGTTAAGCTTTGTATAACTTGACAGCCGTGTGTTTATTGGACATTCTGTATCACTTATCATATTGTTTAATATTATTTTAAATACTTTAAATTTCTTTTTTAGAGGGACAAGATAAAACTTTAGTTGAGAACATTGAAAATATGGCTCAAGCGCATGTTGCCAAGGTATTATTGTGTTATCTTCTTTTAATAATGAAGTTAATTAAAGCATAGTATTGTCTTTATAATAAATTAATATGCCTATGCCATCTTTCTAATGCAAAATTCTTTTCATGTTGATCAACTTGACCCTCTTATAGTCTTATAATTTACGCGTAAGGAGGTTAATACAAATAAGCCAAAGTGAGGACATTGAACTTATGGCTCAAGCATATGTTGCCAAGGTATTATTGTGTTATCTTCCTTTATTAATGAAGTTAAGTAAAGCATAGTATTGTCTTTGTAATAAATTAATATGCCTATGCCATCTTTCTAATGCAAAATTCTTTTCATGTTGATCAACTTGACCCTCTTATAGTCTTATAAATATACGCGTAAGGAGGTTATTACAAATAAGCCAAAGTGTGATTTGGGATATCCATGTATTAGTCTATTATTATCCCCATCCATATCGTGCTCATATGATCTTTGTCATGAACGTTTACTCTTCTTAAAGTCATCCGAGATGGTTATCTGCTAATTGCTTATTTGTTGCTTAAATTATTTGACTCATGTTTTAGACAAGGACTTTTAACACCATGTTTGTTTCATGTTCAGAATGCAATAACCACTTACATAAGCTGAATTGGCATCTTGAAGATGCTCTTGCTGATGCGATAATATCTTTGATCTTATAGGCTAATTATATGGTGGTGACATAATTGTTTTTCCATTGCATGACGGCTGAAATTAGGTTTGTTGATAAAGAGGATGGTTTAGAAGCTGTGGAGATAGCAGTTGGAAAACATCACATGGGGTGCCGAGTTGCTCAGAACAAGGGTAAACAAATGATTCGGGTCCTCCCAATAATTTTTAATTTTTATTCAAGGGAGTTCTTTACACATTTTTTGGCTTAGGATATCAGTATACTATAGTGGTCAGGAAGTTGGTATTCTTGAATGGATATATAGATCTATTACGTATATACTATATGTAGAATATCACACGAGTCGAACGGGCCAAAATAAAGTGAATATCATTCTGAAGAAATTATTGTTGACAACGATTCATTCAAGGTAATTCAATTACTTTTTTTGGATCATATTTTTGCAATCTTCAAATGAGCATGTACTAATACTTGCATTACCGTTGTTGGTTTAGGTGCCCACCCACAAACAGTTGCTGCTCACAGTACTTTGCGTAAAAAATAGCAAGCATGCACATTCAGTCACTCAAGGTAATTTCATTACCTACGTTCGATTACTTTTAGTAAAAATGTTGCAACTACAAAATGAAAAACCATATGAAAAGTAAAATTGCATGTAACTGGCTGCTACTTTCGAGAATCAGCTTCAACTAGGTATAGCCTTTCAGATTGAAGGATTTGGTTGAACAATGAAATAACACTACTCTTTGGAAAATACAAACAGGTTTTACCTATAGAAAATGAAGACTTCCCTGAGCGATGAAGGCGATGCTGAGTATGTTTCAGAGTTTTTTTCTACCTTCAGGTATGGAAAATGGTAGATTTGTTCAAGAAGTGGTGGAAGCACTGAAACAGAAATTTGATTTCGATTCTGGATTTGTACTCAATGGCACATTACTAAGGTATTGGTTAGGTAAACGTTGAACCTAAAACTATTACACATCCTCAAATCAAATGGCTAAAAACATGACTTTTCATGCTATTTTTTCAGATTCAGAGTCAACTGTGACAGAAACTACCTACTTTTTCCCGTTACCTGATGTATTACTTTTCACCCTTCGTGAACGAACCTGCTTATATGCACATTTCTAAAGGTAAATGTGGGGGTGTTTGGGATTGATTGAATTGTTTGCTTATGTGCTTAAAAAATATAAGCAGATAGTAATTTACCTATTTTCAGGTGTTTGTTTACTCTAAAATAAGCATGTAACCAGCTCTATCCAAACACTTAATGATGTGATCACTTGGAAGAATACTTAACACCCTTTAACCAGCGCTTGTCAAGATTGAGTAAGTGATGAGGCGAAAAATGAACCACTTTTAGGGGGTCATTTAAGCCCAGAATTGAATTTTTTTGATCAAATATTACCCTAAATCGTTCCTTTTGTGATTTTAGGTATTTTGGGAGAGAAATCTGGAAAAGAAAGCAATTCGGACGTTTTTGGAGCATAAAAGTGAAGAAAACGCCAAAGACTTAATTTTCCATGCTGAGAACAGTGTATGACGGCGTCAAGAGGACATTCCTGACGGCGTCAAGAGTAAAATCCATGACGACCCAGAAGAAACCTGAAGGCGTCACAAGAAGGGCGTCAAGAGTTAATTGTGTGACGGCCTGCAAAAAGGGACTACATGACGGCGTCAGATCCAGATCTAGGCAGTCCGAGGAACTATTTGGCAGTGAGATGACGGCATCAGACATTTGTTCTTGACGCCGTCACCTTCTAAAATATGTATATAGTTTTCTATTTTTCATTCATTGAGAGGAACTTGTGTGGAGAAACCCTAGGGCCGAACTTTGTGAATCCTAGCTCGTATTTTACAGTAAATTCAAGGGTTTTCACCCCTTGAATCCTTTCATGTGCTATTAAGATAAGTCTTCTTTTTAATTCAATCAATATGTTTATGTGTTGGTTGTCTATATCTTGTGCTTGTCTTGATTTCAACATGCTAGGCTAGATCTATCTTGTGTTTTCTTAGATCTAATGAAACCTAGATGTTAATTATGTGTTGATTACTTATTTATGGTTGTATTGGATGAATGATTTCAATGTTAGGCTTAAGAAAACTGGCAGATCTCCATTGTGTAACATGCTTGAACGTCTTAGGAAACATGAACCGATGTGTACTAGGTTTTATTGGTTATATTTAATGCATGAGTAAATTCTAATGATCCCATGTTAGGAGCTTCTTAGCCGGCTCAACATAGGAGTGAAGTAGGCACTCATAGGATTGGGGAAGTAAGTACGCCACCCCATGAATGGTATTAAGGAATACAATCCGTCATCCACGCAACTATAACCAGTAATTAACGTGTAAAAGATATCTAGGGAGTAGTGAAATCTAAGTAAACACATTTCTCCCATATATTGCTCACAACTTAAGTTTAATTTAGTTTATTTTCATTTCTAGTATTTTATTTTGATTGCATCTTAGTATTGGGTTAGTTGACTTGCAACTAATTCCGCCCAAATATTTCAAACCCGAGATTTTAATTTGCTTTCCTAAAAATATAAAAATACAAAAAGAATCATCCCTCATCTCTAGATCTAGTATTTAGGTTTCTAATCCTAGAGACACTATTCCTAGCTGAACGATTAATCCCCCGGTACTTGTCATTATACTATACTACATCGATCAGGTACACTGCCTGGTGGGGGTTGTAAGCTTCTCGAGATCCCTCGAGAGGTAAAGCCTGGTGCAAACCCCACACATCAAGTTTTTGGCGCCGCAGCCCGGGGAATAGTTATTGTCTAGGTTAGAATCTCTTTTTATTAGGTCTACTTGCTAGATTCCTTTCTAGTAAGATTTTATTTTTATTTTTTAGGTTCTCTTTAGTCTATCTTAATTCTTCGTGTTTTTGTTTGTACCTCTCTACCATCCGCCATTATGGCAACCGACGAATTCTCTAACCTTAGGATCACTAGGAGTCGTAGTTCCACTAGAAACCTTGCTTGCCTTATGCAGAACCCGAAAGAGAAATGTGTAGGTTAAGACGATCTCACTCAACTCCTGAACCATCTAGTGTTGCCATCGATTTTGATGCACCTCTTTCTGAAGAAAATTCATAAAATCACCTTACAACCCCTAGCTCCCAACCCAACAACGAGATGAGTACCCCTGCAACTCCTACTCCTAAGCGCCTTAAGGACTACTCCTCCCTAAACCCTCGTGGCTTCTCAAATGCCATTGTCTACCCAAACGAACACACGAATGAGGTCCTGCATGCGACCGATGTTTGACTTGTCCAAAGTGTGTGCAAGTTTTGTGGATTAGATGAGGAAGACCCGATTCAACACGTTAAAGACTTCTTGAAAATAGTAGACACCCTCCATACGGATGGGGCTACTAGAGATACGTCTCGATTACGATTCTTCCCTTTCACCCTTTATGAAAAAGCCCAAGAGTGGTATGATAAACTCCCTTCTGAATCCATTTTCACATGGGAGCAACTCATATCCAAGTTCTATGAGAAGTTCTTTCCACCTGGAAAAACTTCAGCATTTAGAGATAGGATCCTCCGTTTCCGAAAAGGGAAGGACGAACCCTTCCATAAATCGTGGACTAGATTCAAGGATTTAATAAGACAAGTTCCCCATCATGGCATCGAACTTTGGCTTTTGGTCTAAATCTTCTACGAAAACGTCTCCTCAAATGATCGGAACGCAATCAACAATTCTAGAAAAGGAAGATTAACCAATCTTAGTGCCGAAGAAGGATGGGATAGGATTGAAGAATATGCTCAAGACCAGGATGACACTTGGGATGAACCTGAGTCGACTGTCAGCATTTCTGAAATCACTTCAGATCGGTTAAGAAAAATTCACAAAAGAATGGAGTACCTAGCTGGGTCACAGTTACCTAAACAACTTTCAAATCCTTACTTGATATGTGACTACTGTGGGGGCCCGCATGAGGTAGAGGAATGCGGAGGAGAAACCACGACTGAGCATGCATACTTGTCAGGTGGTGACATCTATGCTGATCCCTCCCTTTTGCCTTTTTACCAAAATGACGATTACACCCTCTGAGGGAATCTAGTAAAAAGAAAAGAAGGAGAGGAAGGTCCTGAATTCGAAATCAGGAGCACTTTTGAAGATGACCTTGGTCACTTCACTCAAGAAAAAGGCTTACAATTAAAAGGTCTTAATGAACTTGTTGACGAGCAGCAGAATGACATTGGAGAATGGTTCAACAAGATTAACTTAGCCCTCGATAACCTTGAAATGCCGTCAGTAAGCCAAAAAGACCCCATACTCGCGACAACCACTCGAGCCGGAACAACAACCAAGGACCCCCCCTTACCTGAGCTCGTCCCCCATCACTCCCGATCCAAACAAGCCTCGCGAAGAGGAGGAGGATGTGGGCAGCGAGACTCCCAACCAACCTCCCTTGACGACCCCCTCCCCATCAACCCCACCTAACCAACCTGTGAAAATCCCATTCCCATCCCGATTAAAAAACCAGAAAACTGAGAATGATAATAAAATATTCTTGTCATATCTAAAAGACTCAGTAGTCACCATACCCCTCCTTGATGCTTGTTATCACATGCCGAAGTATAGCGGGTACTTTAAAAAACTACTCGCTAACCGAAAGAAACTCGAGGGTCTTGTGACCCTGGGGGAAGAATGTTCGGTGGTGACCTATCGAGGGCTACCAAAAAAGGTAGACGATCCAGGCAGCTTCACCTTGCCTTGCTCCATAGCATCTCTATCAATTAAGAATGCTCTTGCCGATTTAGGGGCGAGTATCAATCTCATGCCTTACTCTATGTTCCTTAAATTAGGATACACTGGATTAAAGCCTACCCGTATGAACATCCAACTAGCCGATAGATCAGTCAAGTACCCAGTAGGGATATGCGAGAATGTGCTAGTCAAAGTTGGGAAGTTCAAATTCCCGGTCGACTTCGTAATCTTAGAGATGGAGGAGGATGACTTGGTACCCATCATCTTAGCGAGACCATTTCTTGCCACCGCTCGTGCAGTCATTGACGTTTACGACGGCAAGTTAACCTTACAAGTGGGACCCGATAGCACGACCTTCAACATTAAGGACTCTATGGATCTCTCTCTCGAAGCAGCTAACCGGCTCTATTTCATTGGAGAGGTCGATGAACTCACAGATGTCATTGATAGCTGTGTTGATGAACAAATCGAGGAAGGCTGCTTACGGGATGAGAGTTTTCTACCTTTGCTAGAGGTGGAAAAGATGGAGGATGTTGGTGCAGTCTCCTTCTACCCTATACAAGAGGCCACGGAGCATCTCGAGCTCCGAAAGCCCGAAAACAAGCTTAAGCCTTCTATTATCGAACCTCCTAAGCTAGATCTTAAGGAACTTCCTAACCATTTAGAGTATGCCTTCCTTCAGGGAGAGGACCAACTGCCGGTAATCATAAACTCTTCCCTCGAACATGAACGAAAAGGTAAACTCTTAGAGGTCCTAAAGAAATATAAGGGAGTGCTTGCATGGAGTGTAGCCGACATTAAGGGGATTGACTCAACTTTTTGCACACATAAGATTCTCATGGAAGAAGATTATAGACCTACCGTGCAACCCCAGAGGCGGGTGAACCCCAACATTAAGGAAGTGGTAAAGAAAGAAGTCATCAAACTTCTGGATGCAGGGTTGATCTACCCAATCTCGGATAGCCCATGGGTTAGTCCTGTACAGGTTGTACCTAAGAAGGGTGGAATGACTGTAGTTAAGAATGAAAAGGGTGAGATGGTACCCTAGAGAACAGTTACTGGATGGCGGGTATGCATTGACTATCGAAAGCTCAATGATGCCACAAGGAAAGATCACTTTCCCTTACCATTCATTGACCAAATGTTAGAGAGATTGTCTGGGCATGAGTACTATTGCTTCTTGGATAGATTCTCAGGGTATTTTCAAATTCCCATAGCACCTGAGGACCAAGAAAAGACCACGTTTACTTGCCCTTATGAAACGTTCGCCTACAAAAGGATGCCTTTTGGGCTATGTAATGCCCCCGCCACTTTTCAAGGATGCATGACCGCAATCTTTCATGAACTCATGGAAGACAGCATGGAAGTGTTCGTGGATGACTTTTTGGTCTTCGGGAACTCCTTCGACCGCTGTCTTGCTATTCTAGAAAAATGCTTAAACGCTGTGAGGAAACCAACTTGGTGTTAAACTGGGAAAAGTGTCATTTCATGGTGAAAGAAGGGATTGTGTTAGGGCATAAGATCTCAGGGAACGGGATAGAGGTGGACCAAGCTAAAGTAGAAGCTATATCTAAGTTACCATAACCCACGACTGTTAAATCCATACGCAGCTTCTTGGGGCACGCCGGGTTTTATCGGAGATTCATCAAAGATTTCTCAAAAATAGCTCGGCCAATGACTCAATTGCTCATGAAGGATGCTCCATTCGATTTCTCCCAAGAATGCAAGGATGCATTCAATCTCTTAAAAAAGGAGCTCACACAAGCAACAATCATGATTACACCTAACTGGGAGTTACCGTTTGAAATCATGTGTGACGCTAGCGATTTCGCTGTCGGGGCTGTATTGGGCCAATGGCATGACAAGCTATTCCAACCTATTTACTACGCTAGCAAAACCATGAATCCCGCTCAAGAGAATTACTCCACCACCGAAAAGGAATTATTAGCCGTAGTGTTCGCATTTGACAAATTCCGGCAATATCTTGTTTTTTCAAAGACAGTCGTTTTCACTGATCACTCAGCTCTTCGATATCTTTTTGCTAAGCAGGATGCTAAGCCACGACTAATTCGGTGGATCTTGTTGTTACAAGAATTCGATGTTGAGATTCGTGATAAGAGGGGGGCAGAAAATCTGGCCGCAGATCATCTATCTCATCTTGAAAACCCCTTGGATGAGCACGATAGAAATGAGATTAGGGATTCATTTCCTGACGAACAACTCATGGCAATGATTGATTCGGAACCTTGGTACGCCGATTTTGCCAACTATCTCGCAAGCAGACTCGTTCCAGAGCACCTGACTAGGTACGAAAGAAAAAGGTTCTTTTCTCAGTTAAAATACTACTTCTGGGATGAACCATTTTTATTCCGAAGGTGTCCTGACCAAATAATAAGTCGTTGTGTTTTGGAAAGTGAGGCAGTAAAGGTTATGAGGGAATGTCACTATGGTCCCTCTGGAGGGCATCATGGGATAAACACCACCGCCCAAAAGATTTTCGACGCGGGATTCTATTGGCCCACAATTTTCCGTAATGTCAAAGAAATGGTACAGGCATGCGATGCATGTCAACGAGCCGGGAACATATCACATAGGGATGAAGCGCCTCAGAATTTTGTACAAGTATGTGAGGTCTTCGATGTCTGTGGAATTGACTTCATGGGACCCTTTCCATCTTCAGGGGGAACGAATACATTTTAGTTGCCATAAATTATGTTTCAAAATGGGTAGAGGCACAAGCCCTTAGGACCAACGATGCCAGGGTAGTTATTCATTTTCTGAAAAAGCTTTTCGCTAGATTCGGGATTCCTAAAGCCCTCATTAGTGATAGGGGGACCCACTTTTGCAATGCGCAAATGGAAAAGGTCATGAGAAGGTATGGGGTGTCCCATCGGTTTTCCACCGCCTATCATCCACAAACCAATGGCCAGGTCAAAAACACGAACAGGGCTATTAAAAGAATACTTGAAAAAACGGTTAGTCATAATAGAAAAGACTGGTCATTTAAACTCGACGAAGCCTTATGGGCATTTCGAACCGCCTACAAGACACCTATTGGAACGACCCCGTTTCATATGGTGTATGGTAAGGCATGTCACTTGCCAATAGAATTAGAACATAAGGCTTATTGGGCGCTTAAAGCATGTAACTTAGATTATACAATTTCCGGAACCAACAGGTTCTTGCAATTACACGAGCTTGATGAGCTTAGATTAGAAGCCTATGAGTCTTCCATTACATATAAAGAAAGGGCAAAAAGATGGCATGACCAAAGAATTAAGAAACCTAAGGAATTTTCAGAAGGGGACAAAGTCCTATTGTACAATTCTCGGTTAATATTATTTCCAAGGAAACTCAAGTCTAGATGGTATGGACCATTTACGGTGAAAAGTTCCTCTAAAACTGGAGCCGTTGTGTTATTAGATGATGAAGGTAGAGAATTTACTGTTAACATACAACGTGTAAAACATTATCAAGAAAATAATAATGAAATGATTGGTGAGGAAGATGTAACATTTGATGATGAGGTCACGTAGTAACCCATGACCTTGAGTCTAGCTACAAGAATCGTAAATAAAGAAAAGAGCTTCTTGGGAGGCAACCCATGATTTTGTGTGATTTCTATTTTGTTTGTTTGTTATTTGCTTCCGTATGTATGTTTTTTTTTATTGTTGGTAGATCATGTTTCTAAACTAAATAGTAGAAATACTTTACTTTGTTGTTTGGCCTAGTCTTAACATCACCCAAAGTTATTTTTGCAAAAGATAAGTGTAAGGGGAAACCCCAAATATGTTTTTAAGAAACAAACCGATCATGATTCTCCACAATATTAAGTGAACATGTATATTCGTATTTGTTAGAGTCAAATGCTTGTATCGAGTCATAATGATGTTTTGCAGGATTTTCCAGGAAGTAGAACCAAGTTTTTCCAGAAATTTTCTGGAAACTTAACATAAGAATTTCTGTAGGTCACTTCTGACGGCGTCACGTGTAAAAATCTGGAAATTTTACCAGTTTTATTTTTCTAACAGAGTCTTAATGTTTTGGTTAAATTATGAGTTTTATAATCTCCAGGAAATCTGCAAACATCATTTTACAAGCATTATATCTTATTTTGTTTTCTAGGATTTAGTAACATATGTAGATTGCCGCCGATTTTATGCGAGGTTGCCTTTTCTGTTTTCTCAGGATTTACAGGTTATGTATGACAAGAAGATGATTATTTTTCTAGAAGGGAAGCTTTGATTGTTCATTTTCTTGGAGGAAGATCTAACCTGGCCACCTTATTATCCATACCGAGCGAATCAGGGGAGTATTTGATTTCATTTGTTTTACTTATTCACTTTTACATTCTTTTCTTGAACATTGGGGACAATGTTCATCTTAAGTGTAAGGGGAGGGTAAAATGATGATACCTTACAAATACACTTTCGCTTGAGTTTGTTTGTTTGATAGTAGATATGTAATAAAACTATGAGAAATACTTGTTAGTGCAATTTTAGCGCCAAATTTAAAATTTTTTACAACATTTAGGAGTGAAACTTTAGCCATAGCAAGCGTCTCATGGATAGGAGATTGTATGACTAGCACATAACCGTAATATTCAAAAAAATTTTCCACCCAAATATGTGAGGTTCGCCTTTAGATTTGATAGGAAAAGCATTTATTATTAGTGCTTATGATTGTACCGGTAGCATTTAGATTCTAGAACTTGCGTTAGTGATGCATCCCGAGACCGCTAGTGAGACTACATTCGTGTAGTAGGATTTACTACATGATAAGAGGCATTAGGATCACCCTTGTGTTTAAACCCGTATCATAATTACTTGACCATTTAAGTCATATTACTTGGCTAGTTAAGTCAATTAATTATTCACACACCCTTAGCGTTGTACTCATTTTTAGTACACTAAACCCCTAGTACACCCCTCCGAGCCTATCTTTTCGTTTCTAACTTTAAGAATTTTACTTAAAGGAAGAATTTGTTACACCCCACTTAAATGTACACCCAAATCGCCTTAGCCTTCCGTGTATGCACTCATCTTTAGTGCATTATTGTTATTTGTTAAAACCTAAGTTAATTATCTAATTGATTACATGGTTGCTAAGTCGAGTCATATCCTTGTACATATTGTTTTGGGACGATTGGGACTCATGGGTAAAGTACTTCTGTTGTGGAGTAATGGGGAAGAACATCATTTATTAGCCCCGTATGTGCGTTAATCTTAAAAGTACTCCAAGTATTTTGATTTTCTTAATTCGAGTCATTATATTAGTTTATTGTAAAGTATGTAAAAATTCAAGTGTAAGGGGAATTTTCATCCCCTATGATATATTATTTTGGATGGTAGGGTAAGAGTGTACGCAAAAAAAAAAAAAAAAAAAAAAAAAAAAAAAAAAAAAAAAAAAAAAAATCGAAAAAACAAGAAAAAGAAAAGAAAAAAAAATAGAAAAAGAAAAGAGAAAAAACATACGGACTACCATCCCTTTTTGTTCTATGTTCATTTTATGTTTTTGTTATTTTTCATTTATTAGCTTAAGTCGAGTCTAGTCTTTGCTTAGCAACGCCATATTGTACATGTAATTAACTAAGATTGTTAACTCGCCACCAGTAAAGACTGCCTATATCCAACAAAACCGTGTATTTCATTTCCCTACACCTAACGTTACAACCCTTTAAAAGACCTCTTTGATAGTTTATCCTAGGTGCTTACGCCATGTGGTGGAGGTTTGATCCTTTCCCAAGCCTATGGTAATCTATTTTGCTATGACAGGTAGTGAAAGATATCTTCCGTTTCCATATTGTAATTTATACTTTATTACACCCGAGAGATGTGAGTATCTAAACACTATTTGTGAGGTGCTAGCGTATGAACTCCGTGCTTGTCTTTGGTCTTTAGTGGAGCAATTATTTGTTGTAATTACTTTTATATTAGTGTTAAATGACCCCTAACTTGTCTTTTGATTAGAATAAAAGCGCATTTGCTTGAGGACAAGCAAATCTCAAGTGTAAGGGTATATGATGAGGCGAAAAATGAACCACTTTTAGGGGGTCATTTAAGCTCGGAATTAAATTTATTTGATCAAATATTACCCTAAATCGTTCCTTTTGTGATTTTAGGTACTTTGGGAGAAAAATCAAGAAAAGGAAGCAATTCGGACGTTTTGGAGCATAAAAGTGAAGAAAACGCCAAAGACTTAATTTTCCATGCTGAGAACAGTGTATGACGGCGTCAAGAGGACATTCCTGACGGCGTCAAGAGTAAAATCCATGACGACCCAGAAGAAACCTGAAGGCGTCACAAGAAGGGCGTCAAGAGTTAATTATGTGACGGCCTGCAAAAAGGGACTACATGACGGCGTCAGATCCAGATCTAGGCAGTCCGAGGAACTATTTGGCGGCGAGATGACGGCGTCAGACATTTGTTCTTGAAGCCGTCACCTTCTAAAATCTATATAAAGTTTTCTATTTTTCATTCATTGAGAGGAACTTGTGTGGAGAAACCCTAGGGCCGAACTTTGTGAATCCTAGCTCGTATTTTACAGTAAATTCAAGGGTTTTCACCCCTTGAATCCTTTCATGTGCTATTAAGATAAGTCTTCTCTTTAATTCAATCAATATGTTTATGTGTTGGTTGTCTATATCTTGTGCTTGTCTTGATTTCAACATGCTAGGCTAGATCTATCTTGTGTTTGCTTAGATCTAATGAAACCTAGATGTTAATTATGTGTTGATTACTTGTTTATGGTTGTATTGGATGAATGATTTCAATGTTTGGCTTAAGAAAACTGGCAGATCTCTATTGTGTAACATGCTTGAACGTCTTAGGAAACATGAACCGATGTGTACTAGGTTTTATTGGTTGTATTTAATGCATGAGTAAATTCTAATGATCCCATGTTAGGAGCTTCTTAGCCGGCTCAACATAGGAGTGAAGTAGGCACTCATAGGATTGGGGAAGTAAGTACGCCACCCCATGAATGGTATTAACGAATACAATCCGTCATCCACGCAACTATAACAAGTAATTAACGTGTAAAAGATATCTAGGGAGTAGTGAAATCTAAGTAAACACATTTCTCCCATATATTGCTCACAACTTTAGTTTAATTTAGTTTATTTTCATTTCTAGTATTTTATTTTGATTGCATCTTAGTATTGGGTTAGTTGATTATCAACTAATTCCGCCCAAATCCTTCAAACCCGAGATTTTAATTTGCTTTCCTAAAAATATGAAAATACAAAAAGAATCATCCCTCATCTCTAGATCTAGTATTTAGGTTTTCTAATCCTAGCGACACTATTCCTAGCTGAACGATCAATCCCCGGGTACTTTTCATTATACTATACTACATCGATCAGGTACACTGCCTGGTGGGGGTTGTAAGCTTCTCGAGATCCCTCGAGAGGTAAAGCCTGGTGCAAACCCCACACATCAGTAAGTTTTCTTAGTCCTAATCGTTCACATATCCTAATGTATGATACTTTAAAAGTGTTGAATTGCCTTCTTGATATTAAAATTCACAACAACCTGTAGTCATAAGATGTGTATAAGCTGTGAATAAGCTATTTATTGCTTGCTCCACATAGTCATTTGGAATTCTTATTGAAAAATGTTTATACGTGAGGGTTTTAAAATTGTATTTGCCACAGAATCTGGCAGAGTCAACGGGTATCCTCATAACAAGTTTTAAAAGTAAAGACTCCATAGAGTTATCATGTATTCTACTTATCTCGGGTGGAAATATACGATGGGCTTGGTGCATCAAAGGTTAGAGCACCTTATCAAGAAGCTAGAGATGGTGTGAGAATTTCTTTTGGCTACACTTGCACTTCAAGTTTGCAGATTCCCATAGGCTCCATATATCGTGTTTATCGATGAATTGGATGCGGTTGGAAGAAACGTGGTGTTAACATTTTTATTTATTTATTTTTGGCATTTTTTATAAATTGCAAACTTATTTGACTAATAAAAAAATCTAACTTACTGTTATGAAAATATGTGAAATAGTCTACTGTGACTAATCGATGTATTTATGTTATGATATTATTGTGTTAGTTCCGTCCTATCCCTTCCCTTCCTACAACGATATTAATAAGTCAAGCCCACCCATCAGGTCTCATTAATTTGTTCTTCTCAATTATGTTCTATAATTATAGTACTCACTCAAAAGGGACCTACACTATTGGCTTGCACGGGAGCTAATGTTTGATCCTGAAATTGTAATGCGGCACTGAAAGATTATTAAATCATTAGGAATTGGAGATAGACTTTAAAACACAAGATAGAGGTATGTTTTAAGATTCAATATCGAGAATGTGGACTCATTCTTTAACTGTTGTATCGAATCTTGTTACTATTTATTTGAAGTCACTTATTGAACGTGAAATTATTGATGGTGTAAGTTTCTTTTATATGTATTCATTTGTTTTAAATATATTCTAAAAATATAACACTTTCTTTCAACATGTCCAGTTTTCCAGCTATTCTTGACCAACTTTCTTTCGCTATAGAAAAATATGTGATAATTATAAGACATGCCCGCCCATAATTATCACATTTCAGAGTACCGAAAACCATTAGCACATAAAACCTACAAATCAGGATATGAAAACAACTCATATATAAAAACATTCTATAAAAGTATAACTTCATTATAACCAACAACCCTTATCAAATCTCCAGGTGAGCTTCTATTATTTATTAGTTCGTAGTTTATAGATAGATGATCATCAAGTTTAATATTAACAATCAGTATTATATGCATGAAAGGTGATATGTGTCGTTTTACACATATCTTTTCGTCAAATTTTCAAGTCAAAACGATCAAAAACACTTCAAAATGGTCAAATAACATCACAAATACCCTTGGAATGTGTTTTTGCGTATTTCAAGTGCAAAAGGATTGAAAATAAATGAAAAGCATGCAAAGTTCACACAATTGTCATTTCAGTCCCTGAAGTTTCATAAATTGGCAAAACTAGTCCTTGAAGGTTTAAAATGAACAAAAAGTCAACTTTGGTCCTTGGATAATCAAACTTGTTCAAAATTAATCCCTGGATGAAAGTTTTCACAAATTGGCAACTTTTACCCCTCAAAATCCAAAATTGACATAAAAGGTCCTTGGAAGTTTTAAAATAAAAAAAAAAAATTATTATTATCAAATTTGGTCCTTGTGTTATTGATTTGTGGCAGGTTTAGTCATTTGGATAGAGTTCGGAAAGTGGGAAATTTCAGCCCCTCAAGTTTCAGCAATCTACGAGTTTGGTCCTTGTTATCTTTTGTTACATTTACTAATACAAACGAACCCTTTTTGCTAAAATAACCCAAATAAACAAATCACCCAACACCCTTTTTATTAAGCCTACCCCAAGCCCACACTTACACCCCACGTTCAAAAAAAAACCCAAGCCCAATCCCAAAAATCAAATATTTGTTTTGATAAAAACGTGTTTTTTACCCTAGACCTGGTCAAACGCATCCCCCATCTTCCCCACCCCGCTTCCTTTTACCCACCATATCAATTCCCTCCTCCACCTTTGATACTGCTACACTCCATCCACATCCTCAAAAGCTCCCCATCCCTTCACGTGTTGCCCTCTCCTCCTCTGCCACGTTGGTAATCCTCCAACACCAAAAATTGATCCAAAGGCTAATATCTAAGGGATTGATGCACAAGCTTCATCCAAGGGCTGCTATGGTTTGGAGAAAACACAAAGTTGTTTCCCTCATACAAGAAACACAGAAAGAAGAAGAAAAAAGTTTGGGAGAAGTCCCTTGTACTTATTTTTTTTATCAGTTATATATAGCTTGTAAGCCATTGTACAAGGCATTAGTTAGGTAGTAAGTTAGTGATTAGAAAATTAGGTTTTAGTAGGTAGTAAGTTTAGTAAAATTCTTAGTCATTTAATTTTCTTGTGTACTCAGGTTTCAAGTCTTAATGAAAGTTTACTTCAACGAATTTAAATTCTGTCCTTTGTTTTGCAAAATCTTATTAAGCTCTTTCATCACTGTTTGAACTAGTCCTTAAACTTCTTAATGCTCCTAGCTTATTTAAACTACTTCTTAGTGCTTAGAATATGTTTAAGTAGTATATATTTTTTTAGACTAAACCTAAGTTCTTTGATGAAGAAAGTTAGCTCAAATCAAGTTTTTCCTAGTCTAAACATATTTTCTGCAGGTTAAGGGGTGTTTGGAAACAAGTTTTAGCCTAAGGTAATCGTTAAATACTTGAGTTTAGTCCTAAGAGGGAAGTTAGAATAGCTAAAATCCACTCGTACAAGCTGATTTTAAGCTCCTCAAAGCTTTTTCAAATAAGTATACAGCTTTTGCGTTAGTTTTCAAACTCTTACTTGGTAAAACTATGTGCATCAGCAATTTTTTGAAAGATTCATTAAAAGTCACCTTCCATGGTTGAATTTGCTTCATGTTAGGTAAATATAGGACTTGCACATGTTTTCTTTTTCCATAAATTAGACCCACTTTGGATCACTTAACTGCTCCATCAGTTGGTTTTCAGTCCCATTGAGCAGTTTTTAACCCAATTTTTAGGACCGTTAGCATAATCAAGAGATCTTCATTTTAGTTATACAAGTATTTGGTAGTATGGTATTTAGTATTTGTAACCTAAGCTTAATTTTCTAAGTCATTTGATGGTTTAAATTGCGCCTGCAAATCAGCTCAACCACTCATGTACTGCTACTCATCTCTCCTAAACAGCCGTAGAAAAGTAATTTTAGTTGGTTCAATTCTTCGCGTTTTGGCCTGAAAATTGGTTTACGGTGAGTTTGGCAGCTTTTCTCTTATGTAGTATTTTTACTTTATTTTTTAGATTTTTATTTCCTAGTTTATTTTGGCCCCTTAAGTGCCCCCCTAGCTGTACTTTCTGCTGTTGTACATCAGCAGGTGCCTAGCCTATTTGGTTTGGTTTCAACTTTTGATCTAGCTTGTGCCATGCTTGTGTGAGCTTGTGGTTATCTTAGTGTTAGGTTGCATAGTCATTTATACAAATTGCTTGTAAGCTTATGTGACCTTGTGTTTGTTGTGTTGGTTCAAACAGTTGAGCTTGTTTGTGAAATTCCTTGTTATTCACTTCTTCTTGTTGTCTGTTAATCAAATAGGCTCTCTGAATGTTGTATTGGTATTTGTTTGATATTTATGTAGTAAGTATTTTGTTTTGTTTATTCATTTTCAGCTTTTTATTTGCTTATTATGTGCTTATCTTAACTGCTTTTCCCAAGTTTTTATTTTTCCTACATTCTTATTAGCATATTAGACTTTTATAAAAAAAAATTATAATTTTCCAAATAGTTTAGCTATTTTTCTAGGATTTAATTAATTACTTTAGTTTTTAATTCATTATAAAAAAATAAAAAGTAAAAAATATTTTTCTTTTTCCAAAAATTTTCTTTTATCTTTTAAAAAGTAGAAAAATTATTTTCATTCTCATAGGATTAGCGTAGCATCAAATTCACTTTTTATTTTGCGCCTCGCGTTTATTTTAAAGTAACTTTTACGTTTTTAAAATTAGATTACGTTTTAGGTTTCCCCTACATCCTGTTATCATTCCCGTAGATTTTTAGGTAGATCTTAAGTTTTATTTAGCATTTCTTGATTGTATTCGTGTTGTAGTTTCATTTATTTTATTCTTCGTACGTTATTTTAATTTCTCGTTATTCAACAATACCAAATAATCTCTCAACCATTCCTTACAAGCATTTTAATCTCCGAATCTCACACGATATTGCCCATTCACACCTCGTTGGGACACGACCCGGGTAATCACTTACCCGGTATCACATATATATATATATATATATATATATATATATATATATATATTGTATTCACGAGTTTTTACAAGTCTTCCTTTTCCTAAAGGTTGATTAGTGAATTCCACTCACGTCTACCTTGTATATTTTTGATACGCACTCAAAAAAAAATGCAACATCAAAATGGCGCCGCTGCCGGGGAGGTTGTGTTGCGACAATATCGTTATGATTTCAACGATTAGTGACTTGTAGAACCTTCGTCTAGAAGTTATCGTTTTCAAAAACTTATAAAACACAAAAATATTTTCCTTTTCTTTTGTATATATATCTATCATATAAAAAAAATACAAAAACATTTTCCGTTTTTCTTGTTAAATAAAAGATAAGCATAAAACACACCGCCGAGAACCAAGGCAGAACACCTACCAACTGGGGCTGTGAATATTAATAAGTTCCCAAGAAAAAGATTAAAACTTGCCATTGTATCCTTGTGAATTGGTGTACCTTTTTCAAAGAAGCCATTTACATTGTGATTATTGATTTAAGTTCACAATTGTCTTTTTGAGTTGTTCTCGTTTTAATTGATGTGTTTTTCGAAAAACCCAAAAATATTTTTCCCTACCCTCTATCCATTTGATTCTACCTTCTTATACCCCTCTCATGTATAATTCTTATGGCGTCTCTCGGCTACACGTGTTTTCACTGTAAAAGCCCGATTGAGAACGGCTATCGTTGTTTCCGGTGTATTTGTGAGAAGTGTGGAAATAATTGTAGTAACAGCTTTTGCACTACGTGCAGTTTGTTCATAAATCCAACTTCTCTCGATGATTCACCAAATTCTTCCAACTACCCATCACTACCTGAGACACGCGCTATTAATGACAAACCATCAAGAATTGATCCTAACCTTTCAGGGTTTACGGTTAAAAGTTTGTCAAGCAAACGTACGGGGCTTAGAGCAGTGACTGAAAAGAACGACTTGCCTAATCTTCACGTTTATCAAGAACAAAAACCAGAGACCATAACGGAAGTGGTGGAAATTCCTAGCTCTCAGAGCACACCACTTGTCCCACCTCTGAATTTTATTCCTTGTGTCGGTTGTGGTGAGCCGCTTTTCGGGTTGCCATGTCGTTGGTGTACATGTGAAAAATGTGGTAATGATATTCGAGACGGAAGTTGTTTGTTTTGTGGTTCGAGGAATTCATTTGCTTATGATCCTAATCATAACTCATTCAACGACTCCTCAAATTTTTCCAATTACCCATCACATTCATACGAGCAAGAATCATATTATCCAAATCTGAATGATGCTTCGTATCAAAATACACCAAGCCAGACTCAACAGTTTTTCTGTTGTGAGTATTATGGTGGCCCACACTACAGTTCTGATTGTCAATCGGGGAACACGCTTATCTACGAGCAGTTTCCTGATAACAATTATGACTCTAGCACATACGACTCACAACCACATCAGTTTTTCTGTTGTGAGTACTGTGGAGGTCCTCACTTTAGCTCGGATTGTCAAACAGGGAATCCCTTTCCTTGTAACAATTATGACTATTCATTTCAAAACCCACCTCCACAGTATCCGATTATCCAAGCAACTCCTCAATACCCGCAAAACCTTTGTCATGAGGTTCTTGAAGCATTGAAAGAACTTAAGGAGGAGTTGGCTACTACATCGTTTCAAGATTCTCGTGAGAAATCCATGGCAGAATTACTTGCTGAAGAACAAGATGCTAGAAATGATATGAGTATGGAAGAATTACTTGCTGAGCAACGAGCAGCTAAAATGCGTGCGAATCTTCACAAGGCTGCTCTATTTGATGACGATGATGATAGTGATGATGATGAAGATAACATTATTACTCAAAAAGATTCATCGAGTACATCAGTTGAAATCCCGCCAATCCAAAAATCACAGGGAGAAAAGACTATGATAGAATTACTAGCAGAAGAACAAATGAAATTTATAACTGCTAGTACTTCTCAACTCCCTCAGTCTGTTGTTGTCACACCCGAAGTTCACACTCACTCTCCAAACATGGGGGATGAGCATCTTAGCACTGTTCCTCAAAAGGAATCGGACGAATTCATAAAGTCTAGTGTTGAGAGCCTTGTCCCAATCCCAAGAGAGTCACAGGGAACTTTTGATCATATGTGTGATTTACCTTTCCCTCTTGAGTGTCCAGAAGATCAAATTGAGACTTTCTCCGATTGTAGCGACGATTGTGCATCTTATGGAGACATCGAGTATGTTGAGGCATCAGTTCCGCATTCTGATGCTGATCCTCTTCTTGAGGAGTTCGCCGGTGAACTCACTCATATCATGACTCCTCCGGAGTATGATAGCCCGGGGGAAATGTACTCAATCATGAGAATTTACAAATTCCCACCCTCCCTCCCGGGATGTTTTCAAACCCAATGAGCTTAACCTTTGAAATCCAAATTCAGGCTAATGAGCCTGCTCTCGAGGAAGAACCTCTTATCATGATTTTCATCATGGTTTTCTTCCTTTTCTTCACCTATAAGGTGACTTCTCTTGTTCTTCACTCCTTCGGGAATGAGGATACCATCTTTGATCCCGGCATTTTCATTTACCTTTATCTTGAGCCGGATACTTATCTCATCGGTGTGGAACTTTCACGTGCTTCAAATGTTTGTCCAAACATCTTGAATGAAAGTCTGATGGAGATTGTTTCTTCCACATCATGCTTCCCCAAGGACAAATGAATTCGGGGTCGAGTCAAGCTAGCGACTCGGTAAACAAAAACAGTAGCATGCTTATAGGGTTTTCACCCTAAGTGTGGGGGGCTACTGTGGTTATTTATAAATTGAAAATACAAAAATGGTGTTTCCACATTTAGATTGTAATGTTGCCATTTTACGTTCCAAGAGTCGGCATAATAGCCGGGACTTTGAATATTGAGGACAATATTCATTCTAAGTGTGGGGGTATTTCGCTATTCTAGCGAATTTTATCACATTTTACTATCTAATACCCCCGTTTTTGGCAAAAATTTTAAAAATTTTTCACTAAAGTTTCAGAATTTTTGTGGTTATCAGTCTGCCATGTCTGAACGACAAAAGGATTTGCTAATCCAGGAGCAAACGTCTCTTGGTAAAGATATATCAAATCCATTTATGGCTTGCAATTTGCCCAAAATTGTAAGGTACCTCAACTCGCCATATCCTCAAAAGCAAATGAGTTGGCTAGCCCGCAAGATTATGGCTTGTGGTAAAGGCAGTGGAAAAACCATAATTGTTAATCAACTCACCAAGATGTTGACTGTTCCCTCAAGAGTTGGCTAGTCCAGAAGCAAACAGCTTCTGGTAAAGGCAAATCAAATCAGTTAACAGCTGGTGGTTTGCTCAAAATCACATGGTCATCGGATGGACCATAACTCTTACTTGAACCCAAAGCATCCGGCTACTCCAGAAGTAATGGCTTTTGGTAAAGAGTTTCAAATCCATTAAATTTTCAAAAAATTGCTAGGGACTAGCAATTGCTTAGTGTGGGGGATTTGATATGTGTCGTTTTACACATATCTTTTCGTCAAATTTTCAAGTCAAAATGATCAAAAACACTTCAAAATGGTCAAATAACATCACAAATACCCTTGGAATGTGTTTTTGCGTATTTCAGGTGCAAAAGGATTGAAAATAAATGAAAAGCATGCAAAGTTCACACAATTGTCATTTTCAGTCCTTGGAGTTTCATAAATTGGCAAAACTAGTCCCTGAAGGTTTAAAATGAACAAAAAGTCAACTTTGGTCCTTGGATAATCAAACTTGTTCAAAATTAATCCCTGGAAGAAAGTTTTCACAAATTGGCAACTTTTACCCCTCAAAATCTAAAATTGACATAAAAGGTCCTTAGAAGTTTTTAAATAAAAAAAATATATATTATTATCAACTTTGGTCCTTGTGTTATTGATTTGTGGCAGGTTTAGTCATTTGGATAGAGTTTGGAAAGTGGGAAATTTCAGCCCCTCAAGTTTCAGCAATCTACGAGTTTGGTCCTTGTTATCATTTGTTACATTTACTAATACAAACGGACCCTTTTTGCTAAAATAACCCAAATAAACAAATCACCCAACACCCTTTTTATTAAGCCTACCCCAAGCCCACACTTACACCCCACGTTC
Source organism: Artemisia argyi (assembly GCA_030686995.1). NCBI lineage: Eukaryota > Viridiplantae > Streptophyta > Magnoliopsida > Asterales > Asteraceae > Artemisia > Artemisia argyi. The sequence continues at coordinate 92,166 of JARVZY010003283.1, read as the reverse complement.
AAAAAAAAACCCAAGCCCAATCCCAAAAATCAAATATTTGTTTTGATAAAAACGTGTTTTTTACCCTAGACCTGGTCAAACGCATCCCCCATCTTCCCCACCCCACTTCCTTTTACCCACCATATCAATTCCCTCCTCCACCTTTGATACTGCTACACTCCATCCACATCCTCAAAAGCTCCCCATCCCTTCACGTGTTGCCCTCTCCTCCTCTGCCACGTTAGTAATCCTCCAACACCAAAAATTGATCTAAAGGCTAATATCTAAGGGATTGGTGCACAAGCTTCATCCAAGGGCTGCTATGGTTTGGAGAAAACACAAAGTTGTTTCCCTCACACAAGAAACACATAAAGAAGAAAACAAAAGTTTGGGAGAAGACCCTTGTACTCTTCTTTTTTTTTATCAGTTATATATAGCTTGTAAGCCATTGTACAAGGCATTAGTTAGGTAGTAAGTTAGTGATTAGAAAATTAGGTTTTAGTAGGTAGTAAGTTTAGTAAAATTCTTAGTCATTTAATTTTCTTGTGTACTCAGGTTTCAAGTCTTAATGAAAGTTTACTTCAACGAATTTAAATTATGTCCTTTGTTTTGCAAAATCTTATTAAGCTCTTTCATCACTATTTGAACTAGTCCTTAAACTGCTTAATGCTCCTAGCTTATTTAAACTGCTTCTTAGTGCTTAGAATATGTTTAAGTAGTGTATTTTTTTTAGAATAAACCTAAGTTCTTTGTTGAAGAAATTTAGCTCAAATCAAGTTTTTCCTAGTCTAAACATATTTTCTGCAGGTTAAGGGGTGTTTGGAAACAAGTTTTAGCCTAAGGTAATCGTTAAATACTTGAGTTTAGTCCTAAGAGGGAAGTTAGAATAGCTAAAATTCACTCGTACAAGCTGATTTTAAGCTCCTCAAAGCTTTTTCAAATAAGTTTACAGCTTTTGCGTTGGTTTTCAAACTCTTACTTGGTAAAACTGTGTGCATCAGCAATTTTTTGAAAGATTCATTAAAAGTCACCTTCCATGGTTGAATTTGCTTCATGTTAGGTAAATATAGGACTTGCACATGTTTTCTTTTTCCATAAATTAGACCCACTTTGGATCACTTAACTGCTCCATCAGTTGGTTTTCTGTCCCATTGAGCAGTTTTTAACCCAATTTTTAGGACCGTTAGCATAATCAAGAGATCTTCATTTTAGTTATACAAGTATTTGGTAGTATGGTATTTAGTATTTGTAACCTAAGCTTAATTTTCTAAGTCATTTGATGGTTTAAATTGCGCCTGCAAATCAGCTCAACCACTCATGTACTGCTGCTCATCTCTCCTAAACAGCCGTAGAAAGGTAATTTTAGTTGGTTCAATTCTTGGCGTTTTGGCCTGAAAATTGGTTTACGGTGAGTTTGGCAGCTTTTCTCTTATGTAGTATTTTAATTTATTTTTTAGATTTTTCTTTCCTAGTTTATTTTGGCCCCTTAAGTGCCCCCTAGCTGTACTTTCTGCTGTTGTACATCAGCAGGTGCCTAGCCTATTTGGTTTGGTTTCAACTTTTGATCTAGCTTGTGCCATGCTTGTGTGAGCTTGTGGTTATCTTAGTGTTAGGTTGCGTAGTCATTTATACAAATTGCTTGTAAGCTTATGTGACCTTGTGTTTGTTGTGTTGGTTCAAACAGTTTAGCTTGTTTGTGAAATTCCTTGTTATTCACTTCTTCTTGTTGTCTGTTAATCAAATAGGCTCTCTGAATGTTTATTTAGGTAGTCTTCAGTCAAATAACTTTCACAAAAGTTGGGCATGTTTGTGTTTTAGTAAGTGTGTTAAAAGAAAAAAAAAAGTAAAAATGGGGTTTATGGGATTCGAACCTGGGTCTGCTACCACACAACACACAAACACTCCCACCATCTGAGCCATAGTTGTTTTGTTGTTGTATTGGTATTTGTTTGATATTTATGTAGTAAGTATTTTGTTTTGTTTATTCATTTTCAGCTTTTTATTTGCTATTATGTGCTTATCTTAACTGCTTATCCCAAGTTTTTATTTTTCTTACATTTTTATTAGCATATTAGACTTTTATAAAAAAAATTATAATTTTCCAAATAGTTTAGCTATTTTTGTAGGATTTTTTTAATTACTTTAGTTTTTAATTCATTATAAAAAATAAAAAGTAAAAAATATTTTTCTTTTTCCAAAAATTTTCTTTTATCTTTTAAAAAGTAGAAAAATTATTTTCATTCCCATAGGATTAGCGTAGCATCAAATTCACTTTTTATTTTGCGCCTCGCATTTATTTTAAAGTAACTTTTACGTTTTTAAAATTAGATTACGTTTTAGGTTTCCCCTACTTCCTATTATCATTCCCCTAGATTTTTAGGTAGATCTTAAGTTTTATTTAGCATTTCTTGATTGTATTCGTGTTGTAGTTTCGTTTATTTTATTCTTCGTACGTTATTGTAATTTCTCGTTATTCAACAATACCAAATAATCTCTCAACCATTCCTTACAAGCATTTTAATCTCCGAATCTCACACGATATTGCCCATTCACACCTCGTTGGGACACGTCCCGGGTAATCACTTACCCGGTATCACATATATATATTGTATTCACGAGTTTTTACAAGTCTTCCTTTTCCTAAAGGTTGATTAGTGAATTCCACTCACGTCTACCTTGTATATTTTTTATACGCACTCAAAAAAACGCAACATCAAAAGGTAAAGCAAGTTGGTTAAAGGGTAAAAAATATTTATCTAACTATATATTGAAAATCATCTACTTTGTAATTCTCAATAATTGGATCAAAGAATGAGTTATAATATGTAACTGAACTTTGCTTCTTCATGAAATAGGATGTTTAACAATGATGATAGCCTTCAGAAACGCCAGTAGGCTGGAGCATTAAAATGTCGCTATCCTAATGTTCCATCTTTGAGGTGGTCACCTTGAATCATTAATATACCTAGATGGTGTTATAATTCATAAAATAAGTTGGTCACCCATAATATATATTAGATTAAGTTGAGCACATTGTGCACATTGTGCTGGGAATTATTTGGAGCATGTTATTTGTGTCTTATACTAATACCGTATGATCATACAGATTGAAGAGACTACATTGACTACTCTTGGGATTTTTTCATTTCTCGAAAGAGATTCAAGATTATTCTTAATATAAATGAACATAAAAAATCTTGATGAACAGTTAAAGGACTTTCTTTGGTAAATTGCTAAATTGGTCAGACACAGGCTTCTAAATAAACATGTTTTAAAAACTCTGAGGTTTTCCAAACTGCAGTTGGTACATGAGACGGCTATTCAGTATGCTACGATATATTGTTTCAGCACTGAGGTTAGAATTTGTTACTAATAACATGACAAAAGGACAACTGTTTATCTTGATATCCTGTCAATGTCTCTTTATTAATACATAAGTTATAACTATAAAAGATCACTCATATCTGTACATGACTAAACTAAAATGTAACAATTAAATATTCACTTACAAATACAAAAGAAATAAAAATAAATAAATAAATATAATAAACTTTAAATTATATAAAAAAACACAAATAACAATTAAAATATATGGCAACCTCACATTTCGAAAAAATATTTAATGTAAACTAATACCATCAAAATATTAATTAACCTCCCCATCCTTAAATATGAATTTCAATTGACTAATACTATCAAAAGAATAATTATAAATCATGTCTGTTTCTTTATTAATACATAAATTATAACTGTAAAAGATCATTAATACACGTACATAACCAAATTAAAATATAAATTAAAAGTAATCAATTAATACTTAATCACACATAATCAATTATTACAATTAATTAACAACCATCTAATGTTAAACAACAAATAATTACAAGTCATGCCCGCTCATCGGGCGGGCTTCGAAATCTAATACATATATATATATATATATATATATATATATATATATATATATATATATATATATATATATATATATATATATATATATATATATATATATATATATATATATATATATATATATATATACACCTAATAACTAATAAGAATCTATAACCTAGAAAATTCATTTGTTGATTTTCTAAAACAAAAAATTGTTCGTTTACGAACCTTTTCTTTTCCCCTTTGGCCCTCTTGAACTATAACGTTCAACATGAAAATCTTCGATGATCATAATACTCATGTTGATGTAGAGAAGTGAGTTGATCAATCTATGGATGAAACAAACTCCTGTCGTCTTTTGCACTCGTCTCTCTCTCATATTCTCATCTTATAAACCCATATTATATATATATATATATATATATATATATATATATATATATATATATATATATATATATATATATATATATATACACATATATACATATACATATACATATATACCTTTCACAATTCCTTCGAAAACTTGACGGCTTGATTAATTTTATCCAAAATTTATCAAGAAAATTTTAGTTGACGAAATGTCAAATAAAAGTGTCAATGAATTCCTTTCATGCAAATCCTTTCCAACGTATTTTTGATTAAATATAAATCTAATATATATATATATATATGTGTGTGTGTATATATATATATATATATATATATATATATATATATATATATATATTGTTCTTTCCAGAAACAACGCCGCGAAAAATAAAGATTTTGGCGGGCGGCCCCCCTTAAAGTTAAGGGGACTGACAACCTAAAAGGGGCGGCCCCCTTAATGTTTAAGGGGGCCGGCTATCTAATTCTCTCTCCCTGCTTTTCTTTTTGTTCTCCTATACCAAACACCCCATTTTTTCTCTCTTCCTCCTAATGCTGCTACTGTGAACGAAAACCAAACCCAAAAACATCAAAAATGCACTTCCAAATCACCAAATTAAGCTCGAATGCCTTTACCAAATCAATGAACCCATCATTCCCCGTTTCATTCTCGACTTCTATAGCCAAGTCACGGTCTAAACCGATGAATTTAGTTCCATTCTCATCTCATTCATGATCCAACATGAATTCATTACTCTAACTCTTGTACAATTTGGTCAAATCCTCCAAATTCCTTTTACCGGTCAATCCGTATTCACCAACAAATGGGATCTTAGTGCTCTTCAACGTTCTCGACCAACGTATGGTCCTTATTTCTCCGAAATTCCTTCTCCCAGAGAAATTCGTCAAATGCTTGGGTTGGGTCATGAAATCACTACCCGAAAAATCAAGTCCAAAGATGTAAAAATTTTTGAAAATCAAATCCTCCTCAAAGAACTACACCCCGACATGAAGCGTTGGGAAGAACTCATTCGAGAGAATGCGTTTGGTACCGGAGGCCACCGTGACCATCTCCCGGCTAGCCTCGCTCACATGTTGTATTATATTGTTGCCGAACAACATTACAATTTGGCTTATTTCTTTATCAAGCGTATCGAATGTCCAAGAGCTACTCTTAAAGCTAATCTTCCGTATAGTATGTTTCTCACTCGTCTCTATCGTCATGTCATAGAAAACTATCCCGATCTAGATGATAGTATCTATCAACCTATCTATCCGACTTTGCGTCCTTTCATTCTTAAACAAACCCATAAATCTCGTAGTGATAAGGGTAAACCTCGTCGTCATAGCTTCCATGGATCATCATCCCGTCAAGAGGATGACGAGGAGGATGAATACATTCATCGTGCCTCTCCACCCACTACATTTTTTGATGACTTAGAGGACTTAGACTATTCCGAATACCAATGCCATCTCCTTCCTCTCAAATCAACCAAGTATTATTGGTAGCGTAGGGATTGCACCAGGCTTTACCTCTCGAGGGATCTCGAGAAGCTTACAACCCCCACCAGGCAGTGTACCTGATCAATGTAGTATAGTATAATGACAAGTACCGGGGGATTGATAGTTCAGCTAGGAATAGTGTCGCTAGGATTAGAAAACCTAAAGACTAGGTCTAGAGATAAGGGATGATTCTTTTTTGTATTTTTTTAGTTTTTATAAAAGCAATTAAAAATCTCAGGTTTGAAGGAGTTGGGCGGAATTAGTTGCTAATCAACTAACCCAATTACTAAGATGCAATCAAAATAAAATACTAAAAATGAAAATAAACTATATTATACTAGAGTTGTGAGCAATATATGGGAGAACTTATCGAATATACATGTTCACTTAATGTTGTAGAGAATCATGATCAGTTTTGTTTCTTAAAAACATATTTGGGGTTTCCCCTTACACTTATCTTTTGCAAAAATACCTTTGGATGAAGTTAAGACTAGGCCAAACAACAAAATAAAGTATTTTCACCATTCTAGTTTTGAAACATGATCTACCAACAATAAAAATAAAGCATGCATATGGAAACAAATAACAAACAAACAAAATAAAAATCACACAAAACATGGGTTGCCTCCCAAGAAGCGCTTTTCTTTATTTATGAGTCTTGTAGCTAGACTCAAGGTCATGGGTTACTACGTGACCTCATTGTTGCTTCCATCCTCTAGGTCATATCCTACACCAGTTTTGTATTCCGGACCTAGTTGCAAGCATTCTTTGTAGAAACCAAGCATCCTATTCATTACATACTCTACTCCTCTACGTCTATCCTCATCATTCCTATAGTAAGCTGCTTATTTGTGCTCCTTTTCTATATTTGACAAGAGGCGGTATTGCTCAATCTTATAGGGCATTTGGTAGGCAATCTCATCATTCTGCTCCTTGAATCTAACTATCCCTAAATTCGGATCATAACTCATCCTAGTGGCCTCAACAAATGGTTTTTCGAACACTACTTGGCTTAGGCAATCATCTATCACCGGACGAATATCTTCTACTATCATAAAATCGATCTCATAAGTGAAATTACCTATAATCACATGCAATCCCTCTACTCTTCCAACAAAATTACTTATCAAATTCTTATTTGGCATCATCCTATAACCAAGTTGTTTCTTCATTACCCAATTATAATAAGTCCTAGTCATGATGTTTATAGGAGATCTAGGATCGATATAAGCTTTCCATATATGCATATGCCTGATGTTGCATGGTATGTTGATGTTATAGGGGTCTCCCATTTTGATAAGGGGTGTGCCAAGGATATATAGTGTCTCGGGGCCATCGAATAAATCCTAATGATATTCCCGTTCTTCCTTGGTGGGCAACTTATCAAAGTACTCTTCTATAGTTTCTACTCCCTCTAACTCTTCTCCCTTATTAACCTCAACTTCCCTAATTTCATCCCTAGTCTCGGTTTCTACTCCAACTTCATCCTTGTCACTTTCTTCTATCTCCTTATCTATTGGCTTAATGGTGAAAAACATTGACAAAGTGGACGTGTTTGGATGACGAGGGGTCCTTAGTTTGGATTCCGGTATTGGCTTCCCTAGTGTCCTTCCTAGGTGTAGCCAACGCTTGGTTGTTGAGGGCTTTCAACAAGTTGTCTATTTTGTTGGTCATCTCCGTTTTTTGTTGGTTGAATTCGGTTTCAAACCTAGCTATGCGAGCCTCTTGAGATGCCATAAACTTGGACATCAATCCTTTAAGATTGTTGGTACTACCATAGTTGTTAGAAGGATTTTTGTTGAAAGTACGGTTAGAGGGTGGACCGTTTGGTTGGTAACGATTAGGCGGATTGGAAGAGTTGGCTTGATTTTGTTTCCACCTAAGGTTTGGGTGATTTTTCCAAGAGGGGTTGTAGGAATCACCATACGGGTTTGGCTCGGGTTTGAAAGTGTACCACTTATCTCCCGCTTCATCGATACGCGAGGATGCGTAGTCCGCAAAAGCTGTTCCGGGGAGTTCCACACAATCACGAGTGTCATGGGGACCACTACATAATTCGCATGAAGAAGTGATTTTGTTCACTTGGCTTGAAGGCTTAGGAGCTTCGTAAGATTTCATAAGCAACTTGACTTGGTCCTCAAATTCCATGATCCTACGGTCGGGAGTGCTAGAATTGTTCGAAGGCAAAGATATTGCCTTGACCGTTTTGATCAAATCACGGGGATCATTCCAACTTTCGTTGTTATAGAGAGCAAGATCTTCTATGAGTTCCCATGATTTTTCCGCACTTAGATCACGTAGCTTACCACCGGCCGATTGGTCAATGGCTCGCCTTGTGGAGAGATCGATATGGTCATGAAAGATTTGGACTTGGAGCCAAAGATCTATGTCATGATAAGGGACTTTTTGGAGTAAGTCCTTGAAACGAGTCCATGCTTCATATAGAGTTTCATTTTGACGTTGTTGGAACATCAAGATGTCATTTCTAAGCTTGGTAGTTCTCCCTGGTGGGAAAAATTGAGCAAGGAAACGAGTGATGAGATCATCCCATGTAGTGATGGATCCCGCGGGTAAACGCTCAAGCCATTGACTAGCTTGATCATGTAGAGAGAATTGGAATAGGCGTAATCGGGTTGACTCTCTAGTTGTAACATCAAGGTCTATAGAATCTACGATTTTAAGGAAGTCCTTGAGATGTTGATTTGGATCTTCGGAACGAAGTCCATGGAATGCACATCCGCTTTGCACCAACCGGATGGTGTCGGATCGCAAGGGGGACACATTGGCTCTGGTGAACTCAATAGTGTTTCGATAGCCTTGGTGGCTAGGTCGGGAGTACTCTCCTAGGGTTCGGGGCCTAAGAGGTTGGTTAGCTAGTGGTGGGTTTTGTTGTGGTGGGATGATGGGTTCAAAGATGTTACCATCGTCCATAATGTCGGATGGCGAAGAGTTACGAAGAAATAAGATAGACTAAAGAGAACCTAAAAATAAAAATAAAATCTTACTAGAAAGGAATCTAGCAAGTAGACCTAATAAAAAGAGATTCTAACCTAGACAATAACTATTCCCCGGGCTGCGGCGCCAAAAACTTGGTATGCGTAGGGATTGCACCAGGCTTTACCTCTCGAGGGATCTCGAGAAGCTTACAACCCCACCAGGCAGTGTACCTGATCGATGTAGTATAGTATAATGACAAGTACCAGGGGATTGATCGTTCAGCTAGGAATAGTGTCGCTAGGATTAGAAAACCTAAAGACTAGGTCTAGAGATGAGGGATGATTCTTTTTGTATTTTTTTAGTTTTTATAAAAGCAATTAAAAATCTCGGATTTGAAGGAGTTGGGCGGAATTAGTTGCTAGTCAACTAACCCAATTACTAAGATGCAATCAAAATAAAATACTAAAAATGAAAATAAACTATATTATACTAGAGTTCTGAGCAATATATGGGAGAATTGTGTTTACTTAGATTTCACTACTCCCTAGATATCTTTTACATGTTAATTACTTGTTACAGTTGCGTGGATGACGGATTGTATTCCTTAATACCATTCATGGGGTGGCATACTTACTTCCCCAATCCTATAAGCGCCTACTTCACTCCTATGTCGAGTCTGCTAAGAAGCTCCTAACATGGGATCACTAGAATTTGCTCATGCATTAAATACAACCAATAGAACCTAGTACACATCGGTTCATGTTTCCTAAGACGTTCAAGCATGTTACACAATGGAGATCTGCCAGTTTTCTTAAGCCTAACATTGAAATCATTCATCCAATACAACTATAAACAAGTAATCAACACATAATTAACATCTAGGTTTCATTACATCGAAGCAAATACATGATAAATCTAGCCTAGCATGTTGAAATCAAGACAAGCATAAGATATATTCAAACAACACATAGACATATTGAATGAATTAAGAGAAGACTTATCTTAATTGAACATGAAAGGATTCAAGGGGTGAAAACCCTTGAAAATACTGTAAAATACGACCTAGGGTTTACAAAGTTCGGCCCTAGTATTCTCCACACAAGTTCCTCCTTAATGAATGAAAAATAGAAAACTATATATAGATTCTGATAGGTGACAGCGTCAAGAACAAATTTCTGATGACGTCATCTCGCCGCCAAATAGTTTCTCGGACTGCCTAGATCTGGGTTTGACGCCGTCATGTGTATTCCAATTGTAGGCCGTCACAATATTTACTCTTGACGCCCTTCTTGTGACGCCTTCAGGTTTTCACTGGGTCGTCACGGATTTTACTCTTGACGCCGTCAGGTTTTTCTTCTTGACGCCATCAGATACTGTTCTCAGCATGAAAAATTAAGTCTTTGCCGTTTTCTTCACTTTTATGCTCCAAAAACATCCAAAATGCTTCCTTTTCCAGAATTCACTCCCAAAGTACCTAAAAGCACAAAAGGAATGATTTAGGGCAATATTTGATCAAATAAATTCAATTATGGGCTTAAATGACCCCTTAAAAGTGGTTCATTTTTCGCCTCATCAATTATTTGAGCGACAAACCAAGTTGCTCAACCAAACACAAATGATGCATGAGGAGATGCGAGGAGGCTTCAAGTCTATTGCCAAGACGATTGGAGAATTGTTTCGAAAGAAGAAGAAGTGATGAGGAGCATGATATTAGCTTTGGATGCTTATGTTTGTTGAACAATTAGTATTTTGTGTTATTTGAATAATTGTTGCTTATGTGCTATATTTCCAATATGTATTCGGAAATGTTTATGTCTTGCTATGGATTATGGTACTTTAGAACTATAACATTGGTGACTTATTATTATTACTTGTTCTACTAATATGCATGTATTCCTCTTTGAATTTATTATGTGTTTGCATGATTAATATATGATTATATATGTGAAATACTTGCTTTTCTAATAGACCAAGACTAATATGAAATGTTCCAATAGAGCTTGCTGCAAACACAAAACAAAAATAAACCATTTTTAGAAAAAATTTGAAATTTGGTCGCCTAAAAATTCACCAGATGGGAGGCCCCCTTAAAATTAAAGGGGCTGGCCATGAATTAAGGGGATCGGCCATCTAGAACAGTTTTTACACTGTTTTCTTTTGCACCTTGTGACCCTTTTTGCTAGTCCCAGCTACCATTTCCCTTAAAAACTAAACTGAATTTGGAATCTAACCATGTATTTTCAATTTAGTTCCATTTCTAAACATGTTTTCATGCTATAAAACCCCAATACACCTTTCATTCACAATCAATCATCATCACATTCAACAAACTTAACCAAATCACCATGTCATCACCAAAAACCACCATCTTCAACAAAGCCAAGAAACAAAAACTTGTCATCATACCACCAAAACAAATCTTCATTAATTTTACTAATGAAGATAACACCACTCTAATGAGGCGAAAAATGATCCGTTTTTGGGGGGTCATTTAAGCCCGAAATTGAATTTATTTGATCAAATATTGCCCTAGATCGTTCCTTTTGTGATTTTAGGTACTTTTGGAGTGAATTCTGGAAAAGGAAGCATTTTGGACGTTTTTGGAGCATAAAAGTGAAGAAAATGGCAAAGTCTTAATTTTCCTTGCTGGGAACAGTACCTGACGGCGTCACAAGGTTCTACATGACGGTGTCAAGAGTAATACAAGAGGTGGAAGTGGATAAAGTCCGTGACGGTCCAGAAAGTTTTGTGCATTGGAGATGACGGTGTCACCCAAGGCCGTCACGTGTAAAATTAAAGAGTGATGGCCTAGAAAATTTCCTGAAGGGGTCATGTAAGCCGTCACGTGTTAACTTGTAAAAACTTGCGTGCGAAGTAGTTGATATTGTTTTGGTCATAACTTTTGCATACGAACTCGGATATAGGTGATTTAAAAGTCCAGGCGAAAAGGACGAAGAAATCTACAATTTGGTGAAGAAAAATTAGTCATGACGCCGTCACTCTTTACGGGGTGACGCCGTCAAGCCTTGCCGACAGAAAACTTGCCTATAAATATAACATCATAACTTCACTTTTTGTAAGCCCTAAACCCTAAGGTCGATTCCTGGGTTTAGGTAGGTGTTTTTCCAGCAACTTAGAGGATTTCAATCACTCCATAAATATTTTGTAATGGTTTGTTGATTTTATCTTAATTATATTTTCCATTATCATTGTTGTTTGCTCTTCTTTGATGATGATTTGCTAATTCACCTTGTGTCTACTTATGATTGTGTGAAACTTGTATATAATTGATTAGATCTTATTGATTTCTTGTTGATGTTTGTGTCTATCTTCATCAATTAGGGTGTGACACTTCGATAGGTCTAGTTGATTTAGCTTATAATTCTTGATTCCTATTGTCTCTTGTTTGGTTGATTGTATTCGATGTTAGGCTTAAGAAAACTGGCAGACTTCCATAGGGTAACATGCTTGAACGTCTCAAGAAACATGAACCAATGCGTACTAGGTTATTATGGTTGTATTTAATGCATGAGCGAATTCTAATGATCCCATGTTAGGAGCTTCTTGCAGGCTCGACATAGGAGTGAAGTAGGAGCTTATAGAGTTGGGGAAGTACGTACGCCACCCCACGTATGGTATTAAGGAAAACAACCCGTCAATTAAAACAAGGTGTGACAATTCAATAGGTAGAATTGGATAGCTAGCAAGGAGTAACATATCATAGGTAGACATGCTTCACTTGTCTTGTAGAACCTTAGTTTATTTTTCTTGCACATTAGTATAATTAGTAGCTTTTGGGTTAGTTGATTAACAACTAATTCCGCCCCTCCTTCCAAAACCCGAGATTTTTACTTGCTTTTCATAAAATATAAAAATACAAAAAGAATCATCCTTCACCTTTAGACCTAGTTAGATTAATTTCAATCCTAACGACACTATTCCTGAGTTGAACGATCAATCCCCCGGTACTTGTCACTATACTATACTACAACGATCAGGTACACTGCCTGGTGGGGGTTGTAAGCTTCTCGAGATCCCTTGAGAGGTAAAGCCTGGTGCGATTCCCACGTATCAAGTTTTTTGGCGCCGTTGCTGGGGAATAGTTATTGTCTAGGTTTGGATTTCTTTTTATTAGGTCTAGTTGCTAGATTCCTTTCTAGTAAGATTTTATTTTATTTTTAGGTTTTCTTTAGTCTATCTATTTCTTCGTGTCTTTGTTCGTAATCTTTACCATCCAACATCATGGAAGGTGGTAACATCTTTGAAACCATCAACCCACCACAACAAAACCACCCACAAAACCCACCACTAGCAAACCAACCTCTTAGGCCCCGAACCCTAGGAGAGTATTCCCGTCCTAGCCACCAAGGCTATCGAAACACTATTGAGCTCACCCAAGGAGCCAATGTGTCCCTCTTGCTATCCGACACCTTCCGGTTGGTTCAAAGCGGATGTGCATTCCATGGACTTCGTTCCGAAGATCTTAACCAACATCTCAAGGACTTCCTTAAAATCCTAGATTCTATATACCTTGATGTTACAACTAGAGAGTCGACCCGATTACGCCTATTCCAATTCTCTCTACGTGCTCAAGCTAGTCAATGGCTTGAACGTTTACCCGCGGGATCCATCACCTCATGGGATGATCTCACACTCGTTTCCTTGCTCAATTTTTCCCACCGTGGAGAACTACCAAGCTTAGAAATGATATCTTGATGTTCCAACAACGTCAAGGTGAAACTCTATATAAAGCATGGACTCGTTTCAAGGACTTACTCCAAAAAGTCCCTCATCATGGCATAGATCTTTGGCTCCAAGTCCAAATCTTCTATGACCATATCGATCTCTCCACAAGGCGGACCATTGACCAATCGGCCGGTCGTAAGCTATGTGATCTAAGTGCGGAAGAATCATGTGAACTCATAGAAGATCTTGCTCTCTATGACAACAAAAGTTGGAATGATCCCCGTGATTTGAACAAAACGGTCAAGGCAATATCTTTGCCTTCGAACAATTCTAGCACTCCCGACCGTAGGATCATGGAACTTGAGGATCAAGTCAAGTTTCTCATGAAATCTTACGAAGCTCCTAAGCCTTCAAGCCAAGTGAACAAAATCACTTCTTCATGCGAATTATGTAGTGGTCCCCATGACACTCGTGATTGCGTGAAACTCCTCGAAACAGCTTTTGCAGACTATGTATCCTCCTACCGACGAATCGGGAGATAAGTGGTACACTTTCAAACCTGAGCCAAACCCTTACGGTGATTCCTACAACCCTTCTTGGAAAAATCACCCGAACCTTAGGTGGAAACAAAACCAAAATAATTCTTCCAATCCGCCTAATCGTTACCAACCAAACGGTCCACCCTCCAACCGCACTTTCGACAACAATCCTTCTAATAACTATGGTAGTACCAATAATATTGAAGGATTGATGTCTAAGTTTATGGCATCTCAAGAAGCTCGCATATCTAAGTTTGAAGCCGATTTCAAACAAAAGCAAAGCGAGATGACCACCAAAATTGACACATTGTTGAAAGTTCTCAATGACCGAGAAATGGGAGTACTCCCAAGCGACACGGTCAAGAACCCAAAACTAAACTTTAATTCCATATCCTCAGTTTCGTCACCCACTTCTTGTCCGCAATACTACTCAGTTAAATCAATGAGCACGTTTTTCAAGCAAAACCAAATTCTTCAAAAGGACCAATCGAATGAAACATCCAATATCAAACCGGTTAAAAGCATAGTTGAAACACTTCTTACACAAGACCTTGACGATGAATTCAAGGAGCTCCACCTTGAACGCCCCGTCATTGATGTCTTAGCCCGTGCTCCCTACTATAGTGCCCTCCTAGAAAAATATGAAAAATTTAAATTAGGTAAAAATGGGACCGCCTTCGTTCAAAACAAGTTTCCTAAGAAGCTTGATGATCCAGGCATATTTGTTTTGCCTTGTAAGATAGGAAAATCCGAAGCTTTCGACACACTAGCCGATTTAGGATCAAGCCTCAACTTGATTCCCTTATCCCTCTTCACCACTCTTAAGCTAGGAAAGTTAGAGGAGACGGAGTTATTAATTGGTCTAGCGGATGGGAGTATTGCCCACCCGGTTGGGATGATCAAGGATGTAGTTGTTCACGTAGGAAAGTTAACTATTTTAGCAGATTTTCACGTCCTAGATATGGTTAGTGATACTACATGCCCATTGTTAGTAGGAAGAGGATTTTTAGCAACCGGTAGCGCCATGATAGATTGTAAGGAGTCTAAGATATCGGTAGTTGAGGGCGATACTTGGTCAGTATATGAAGTTAAGAAACATAGCTACGATTGTGAGGACGAACCGACACCACATTGGGTAGAGATGAATAGGATACCATCTAGATATGGACCTTGGATAGAAAGAAACTTTATAGGACCGCAACGCCCATTCTATCTAGAAAAAGATTTCATCGATAAAACACATTCGATGGAACAACTCATAGCTAGAGATGAGGAGCTAGACCCTTTTGAGGAACCCCTAGTCTTTAGGAAAATGATTGAGTTCTTATGCGTAATTCCGATTAACATAGAGATGAACAAGTGGAAAAGAGAGGGGGATAAGTGTAAATGGAGGTGGGACAAGCCACCTAAGGAAGGTGACGGATCATGGTATATGAAGATGATTTTGTATGATCCGGATGGAGAAAAGTTTGAAAGGTCATACAGTACTAGGAAAACCGATAGGAGGTTGAAACCCAAGTTTGATCCCCAAAGATGTCCTCAATTAGGAACTCACCCATATAACGTAATTGCCCATGACCTTGAGTCTAGCTACAAGACTCGTAAATAAAGAAAAGCGCTTCTTGGGAGGCAACCCATGCTTTGTGTGATTTTTATTTGTTTGATTGTTATTTGTTTCCGTATGCATGCTTTATTATTATTGTTGGTAGATCATGTTTCAAAAATAAAATGGTGAAAATACTTTATTTTGTCGTTTGACTCAGTCTTAACTTCATCCAAAGGTATTTCGCAAAAGATAAGTGTAAGGGGAAACCCCAAATATGTTTTTAAGAAACAAAATCGATCATGATTTCCCACAATATTAAATGGACATGTATATTAGTATTTGTTAGAGTCAAATGCTTGTATCGAGTCATAATGATGTTTTGCATGATTTTCCAGGAAGTAGGACATAAGTTTTTCTAGAAATTTTCCGGAAACTTAACGTAAAGATTTCTGCAGGTCACTTCTGACGGCGTCAGGAATTAATTCCTGATGGCATCATGTGTAAAATTCTGGAAATTTTGCTAGTTTTGTTTTTCTAACTGAGTTTTAAAGTTTTTGTTAAATCTTTAGTTTTATAAACTCCAGGAAATCTGCAAACATTCATTCCACAAGCATTATATCTTACATTGTTTTCTAGGATTTGTTAGTATATATAGATTGCCGCCGATTTTACGCGAGGTTGCCTTATTTGTTTTCTCAGGTTTAACAGGTTATGTATGACAAGAAGATGATTTATATTCTGGAAAGGAAGCTTTGATTGTTCATTTTCTTGGAGGAAGATCTAACCTTGTTACCGCACTATCCACACTGAACGAATCAGGGGAGTATTTGATTTCATTCTTTTACCTGTTCTACTTTTACATTCTTTAATTGAACATTAGGGACTGATGAGTGCTCAAACACTCATCATTTTTGTCGTATTTAAACTGCCAAAACATACAAAAACAATCAAAAAGATATCAAAATACTTAAATTATCCCAGGGATTGTGTTTTATGTGTTTTAAATGCAAAATGTGCAAAAACAAAGAAAAAATATACAAAGTTTGCAATATTGGCAGTTTCAGTCCCCCAAGTTTCAAAACTTGTCAAATTTAGTCCCTATGCATTTATTTTGAAAGGAAAAGTCAACCCAAGGTTTTGAAAGTCAAAAATCATAAAAAACTACACTTGGGTAATAAGTTTACCAAAATTACAAGTTTGGTCCCTGAGAATTCAAAAATGGCAAAATAGGTCCCTGGGAAATTTTGAAAATTGGAAAATGGCAAAAAATGGTTTTTGAACTTTGGAATTATGGCAATGTTGGTCCTTGGAAGCAATTTGGAAAATTACAACTTCAGTCCTTAAGGTTTGGGAAATTCCAAAATTGGTCCTTGTTAAATACAAACCAACCGGACCATTATTATATCTAAACCCAAAACCAAACCCCAAAGCCAAACCATGATCCAGTCCACACCCTTGGCCCAACAAACCCCCAGCCCATTTCCCTTTTTAAATATAAAAACTCCCCCGGTCAATCACCACTTTGACCATCATCTTCCCCCAACCATATCCCACAAAACCAGGCACCTTGCCTCCCCCCTCCTCTCACCTTTTTGACCACAGCCCCCCCCCCCCCCACAATAAATGCTCTCATCTACCACACCAACCCACACCACCACATTTAATATCACTCACCTATCCCACTCAGTTTTTGCCCGTATCCAATTTGGCGCCAAAAAGACAATCAAGGGCTTGGATTGATACTATCTCAATTGAATGGTGAGGATTTGGTCAAGGGGTCAACGCAAAGCTATGGGGACTCTCAGAATTCAAAAAGGAGCCATGTGGGAAGACTTAGACCTTAATTTTATGTCGTGTATATATATATATATATATATATATATATATATATATATATATATATATATATATATATATATATATATATATATATAGCTCATATGAGCCTTTTAATGCGTGTAATATGTAATTTTTATAGTTTTAATAGTTAATTGTACTTCTGTAATCCATTTCTAGTTAATGAAAAAGTCAGTTTCAAGTTAATTCTCAGTTTGCCATTTTCAAGTTTATTTAAGAAATTTCCAATTCTTGTTTAAAGCTTATTAGTGATAAATACTTGTTTGATCATTCATATAAACCTTCATGAATCTGTTTTAAGCAATTTTCCAAGTTGTGGATTAGTTTTATCCAAGTTTAAGAAAATTAGTCAAAAATAAATAAAAATAAAAAATAAAATAAAAAGAAGGATTACAAGGTTGAAGAAAGCATGGAGCACTGTGAATCATGGATGGCAGTGGGTTACGGACTTGTGGAAGTCATTACGTTGGTTCATTTGGTTCTTGGTTTTCAAACTGAGCTTGGAAAGCTTGTGTAAGTCCTTGGTTCCATTCTTTTTATTCCACTGCTTTTGTGCTTAAATCTGCTTAACTTTGAATCTTCTGTGTTTATTAGGTATAGTTATAGTTGGAATTTGCTTGTTGCTCATTGTATTTATTTAACTGTCATTTTTCTAATATCTAGTGATTCTAAGTAATTGTAATATAAATCTGAGTTTTTTAGTTCATAATGACCTAATATAGCACAACCGTACTATTCAGAAAAATTTTCCACCCAAATATGTGAGGTTCGCCTTTAGATTTGATAGGAAAAGCATTTACTATTGGTGCTTATGAGTGTACCGGTAGCATTTAGATTCTAGAACTTGCGTTAGTGATGCATCCCGAGACCGCTAGTGAGACTGCATTCGTGTAGTAGGATTTAATACATGATAAGAGTTTTTTAGTTCATAATGACCTAATATAGCACAACCGTACTATTCAGAAAAATTTTGCTCCGGGCATGTTTCAAAGATGTATGATGGCCATTTTTTCAGACATGATCGGAAAAACTATGGAGGTCTTTATGGACGATTTTTCGGTCATTGGGGATTCGTTCCAATCATGTCTCTCCCATTTAGACAGCATGCTAAAACATTGTGAAGACACAAAGTTATGTCTAAATTGGGAGAAGAGTCACTTTATGGTCAAAGAGGGCATTGTCCTCGGCCATAAAATTTCAAAAAACGGGATTGAGGTTGATAGAGCCAAAGTGGACGTCATTGCAAAATTGCCTCATCCCACAACTGTGAAAGGTGTTAGGTGCTTTTTGGGTCACGCCGGTTTCTATCATAGGTTTATTCAAGATTTTTCTAAAATCGCCCGGCCTATGACCCATCTCCTCGAAAAGGATGCTCCTTTTATCTTCTCCCCCGAGTGCATCGAAGCCTTTGAAACATTAAAGAAAAGGCTGACCGAGGCACCGATTCTTGTTGCCCCTGATTGGGACTTGCCCTTCGAGCTCATGTGTGATGCTAGTGATTATGCGATAGGGGCAGTCTTGGGGCAACGCAAAACAAAACATTTTCAGCCTATACACTATGCCAGCAAGACTATGACCGAGGCTCAAAGTCATTACACCACCACTGAAAAAGAATTATTAGCTGTGGTGTATGCTTTTGAAAAATTCCGGCCATACTTGATTCTGACCAAAAGCATAGTGTATACGGATCACTCGGCTTTGAAGTATCTATTTGCAAAACAAGATGCAAAGCCGAGACTCCTCCGTTGGGTTCTCCTCCTACAGGAATCCGATATCATAATTCATGATAAAAAAGGAGCTGAGAACCTAGCTGCTGATCATCTCTCCCGTCTTGAAAACCCTCACCAAGATGCTTTCGAGAAAAAGGAAATAAATGAAACATTTCCTCTCGAAACCCTCAATGCGGTTTCATTTCGTGGAGACTCGATTACCCCATGGTTTGCCGACTTTGCAAACTATCTTGCGGGTAACTTTGTTGTGAAAGGGATGTCGTCCCAACAAAAAAATAAATTTTTCAAAGATGTAAAACATTACTTCTGGGACGACCCCTACTTGTTCAAAATATGCGCGGATCAAGTCATCCGGCGGTGTGTGTATGGTCAAGAAGCCAAGGAAATTTTAAAGGCTTGCCATGCTGGTCCCACAGGGGGCCACCACAATCCTAACTACACCGCCAAAAAGGTGTTTGATTCCGGCTTTTATTGGCCCTCGATCTACAAGGATGCCCAAGAATTGGTCAAGTCCTGTGACGCTTGTCAACGTCACGGAAATATTTCACAAAAGAATGAAATGCCTCAGAATGCAATTCAAGTTTGTGAAATTTTTGACATCTGGGGCATCGACTTTATGGGGCCATTTCCATCCTCTCACGGAAACAAATACATACTCGTGGCAGTTGACTACTTGTCAAAATGGGTTGAAGCGAAAGCTTTACCCACAAATGATGCCCGAGTGGTTGTGAAATTCCTAAAAGCTCTTTTTGCCCGATTCGGAACTCCACGTGCTATTATTAGTGATCGTGGTACGCACTTCCGTAATGACAAATTCGACAAAGTCATGCAAAAGTACGGTGTAACTCACCGTCTTTCCACTGCGTACCACCCTCAAACGAGTGGACAAGTTGAGGTTTCCAATCGGGGCATTAAAAGAATTTTAGAAAGAACTGTAGGTGAAAATCGTGCATCGTGGTCGGATAAATTAGATGATGCACTTTGGGCTTTCCGTACGGCTTACAAAACACCCATTGGGTGTACGCCTTATAAACTTGTGTATGGGAAAGCGTGCCATCTTCTGATCGAGCTTGAGCACAAAGCCTATTGGGCTCTCAAGCATGCCAATTTTGACCTCAAAACGGCGGGTGATCATAGAAAAGTTCAACTAAATGAATTAAACAAACTTCGTGATCAAGCTTACGAGAACTCTTTGATCTATAAAGAAAAGACAAAGAAGATTCATGAATCAAAAATTAAAAACCGCGTTTTTAACGTTGGTGATCGAGTCCTTCTTTTCAACTCTAGACTCAAGATCTTCTCGGGGAAGCTCAAAACCCGATGGACTGGTCGATTCACTATCACAAAAGTTTATCCATATGGTACCGTCGAATTATCTCAAAATGACGGTCCAAATTTCAAAGTGAATGGACATCGTTTAAAGCACTACTTTGGAGAGGACATACCATCCATGGTTGTCCCGGATCTCCAAACTTTCCCCAAGGACAATTGAATTCGGGGATCGAGTCAAGCTAGCGACTCGATGAACAAAACAATAGCACAATACGGGTTTTTCACCCGTATCTCTGATTCTTTCTATTTTCTACCACCTAGTGTGGGGGAATGGCCAACCCTCCCCCCCCCCCCCCCCCCCCCCCGCTGTTTGAAAAAATGTATATAAGTTCAAAAAAAAAATGTGTATATATAGAAATAAAGTGAAATATGGTATTGCCACAGTTAGATTCGAATCTTGGCTTTTTACGTTCAAAGAGTCGGCATAATAGCCAGAACTTTGAATATTGAGGACAATATTCATTTCTAAGTGTGGGGGGGAAATTCTAGCGAATTTTATCAAAATATATCTTCTAGTACCCCCCGTTTTTGGCCAAAATTTTCAAAAATTTTTCACTTTATTTCAAAATTTTTGTGGTAATCAGTCCGCCAGGTCTAACCGACAAAGGGATTGGCTAATCCAGGAGCAAACGGCTCTTGGTAAAGATAACTCAAATCCATTTACGGCTTGCAACTTGCCCAAAATTGTATGGTTCCTCAACTCCCCATATCCCATAAAGCGAATGAGTTGGCTAGCCCGCAAGATTATGGCTTGTGGTAAAGGCCGTGGAAAATCCATAATTGGTAATCAGCTCACCAAGATGTTGACGTTG
Organism: Artemisia argyi; assembly: GCA_030686995.1. Classification (NCBI taxonomy): domain Eukaryota; kingdom Viridiplantae; phylum Streptophyta; class Magnoliopsida; order Asterales; family Asteraceae; genus Artemisia; species Artemisia argyi. The sequence goes on along the minus strand of JARVZY010003283.1, from coordinate 70,976 downwards.
TCCATCAAGAGTTGGCTAGTCCAGAAGCAAACGGCTTCTGGTAAAGACGAATCAAATCCGTTGACAGCTGGTGGTTTGCTCAAAATCACACGGTTATCAGGTGTGCCACAGTTCTTATACCTGGCTACTCCAGAAGTGATGGCTTTTGGTAAAGAGTTTAAAATCCATCAAGTTTTCTAAAAAGATTGCTAGGGACTAGCAATAGTATAGTGTGGGAGATTGATGAGTGCTCAAACACTCATCATTTTTGTCGTATTTAAACTGCCAAAACATACAAAAATAATCAAAAAGATATCAAAATACTTAAATTATCCTAGGGATTGTGTTTTATGTGTTTTAAATGCAAAATGTGCAAAAACAAAGAAAAAACATACAAAGTTTGCAATATTGGCAGTTTCAGTCCCCCAAGTTTCAAAACTTGTCAAATTTAGTCCCTATGCATTTATTTTGAAAGGAAAAGTCAACCCAAGGTTTTGAAAGTCAAAAATCATAAAAAACTACACTTGGGTAATAAGTTTACCAAAATTACAAGTTTGGTCCCTGAGAGTTCAAAAATGGCAAAATAGGTCCCTGGGAAATTTTGAAAATTGGAAAATGGCAAAAAAATGGTTTTTGAACTTTGGAATTATGGCAATGTTGGTCCTTGGAAGCAATTTGGAAAATTACAACTTCAGTCCTTAAGGTTTGGGAAATTACAAAATTGGTCCTTGTTAAATACAAACCAACCAGACCCTTATTATATCTAAACCCAAAACCAAACCCCAAAACCAAACCATGATCCAGTCCACACCCTTGGCCCAACAAACCCCAGCCCATTTCCCTTTTTAAATATAAAAACTCCCCCGGTCAATCACCACTTTGACCATCATCTTCCCCCAACCATATCCCTCAAAACCAGGCACCTTGCCACCCCCTCCTCTCACCTTTTTCACCACAGCCCCCCCCCCCCCCCACAATAAATGCTCTCATCTACCACACCAACCCACACCACCACATTTAATATCACTCACCTATCCCACTCAGTTTTTGCCCGTATCCAATTTGGCGCCAAAAAGACAATCAAGGGCTTGGATTGATACTATCTCAATTGAATGGTGAGGATTTGGTCAAGGGGTCAACACAAAGCTATGGGGACTCTCAGAATTCAAAAAGGAGCCATGTGGGAAGACTTAGACCTTAATTTTATGTCGTGTATATATATATATATATATATATATATATATATATATATATATATATATATATATATATATATATATATATATATATATATATATATATATATATATATGTGTGTGTGTATATATATGTAGCTCATATGAGCCTTTTAATGTGTGTAATATGTAATTTTTATAGTTTTAATAGTTAATTGTACTTCTGTAATCCATTTCTAGTTAATGAAAAAGTCAGTTTCAAGTTAATTCTCAGTTTGCCATTTTCAAGTTTATTTAAGAAATTTCCAATTCTTGTTTAAAGCTTATTAGTGATAAATACTTGTTTGATCATTCATATAAACCTTCATGAATCTGTTTTAAGCAATTTTCCAAGTTGTGGATTAGTTTTATCCAAGTTTAAGAAAATTAGTCAAAAATAAATAAAAATAAAAAATAAAATAAAAAGAAGGATTACAAGGTTGAAGAAAGCATGGAGCACTGTGAATCATGGATGGCAGTGGGTTAGGGACTTGTGGAAGTCATTACGTTGGTTCATTTGGTTCTTGGTTTTCAAACTGAGCTTGGAAAGCTTGTGTAAGTCCTTGGTTCCATTCTTTTTATTCCACTGCTTTTGTGCTTAAATCTGCTTAACTTTGAATCTTCTGTGTTTATTAGGTATAGTTATAGTTGGAATTTGCTTGTTGCTCATTGTATTTATTTAACTATCATTTTTCTAATATCTAGTGATTCTAAGTAATTGTAGTATAAATCTGAGTTTTTTAGTTCATAATGACCTAATATAGCACAACCGTACTATTCAGAAAAATTTTCCACCCAAATATGTGAGGTTCGCCTTTAGATTTGATAGGAAAAGCATTTACTATTAGTGCTTATGAGTGTACTGGTAGCATTTAGATTCTAGAACTTGCGTTAGTGATGCATCCCGAGACCGCTAGTGAGACTACATTCGTGTAGTAGGATTTAATACATGATAAGAGGCATTAGGATCACCCTTGTGTTAAACCCGTATCATAATTACTTGACCATTTAAGTCATATTGCTTGGCTAGTAAAGTCAACTAATTTTTCCCACACCATTAGCGTTGTACTCATTTTTGGTACACGAAACCCCTAGTACACCCCTCCGAGCCTATCTTTTCGTTTCTAACTTTAAGCATCTTACTTAAAGGTAGAATTTGTTACAACCCACTTAAATGTACACCCAAATCGCCTTAGCCTTCCGTGTATGCACTCATCTTTAGTGCATTATTGTTATTTGTTTAAACCCTTAGTTAATTATCTAATTGATTACATAGATGCTAAGTCGAGTCATATCCTTGTACATATTGTTTTGGGACGATTGGGACTCATGGGTAAAGTACTTGTGTTGTGGAGTAATGGGGAAGAACATCATTTATTACCCCCATATGTGCGTTAATCTTAAAAGTACTCCAAGTGTTTTGATTATCTTGATTCAAGTCATTAGATTAGTTTATTGTAAAGTATGTAAAAATTCAAGTGTAAGGGGAATGTTCATTCCCTATGATGTATTATTTTGATGGTAGGGTAAAAGTGTATGCAAAAAAAAATTTAAAAAAAAAAAAAAAAAAAAAAAAAAAAAAAAAAAAAAAAATCGAAAAATTAAGAAAAAGATAAAAATAAAAAAAAATAAAAGAGAGAGAGAGAGAGAAAAGAGAAAAAAAAAATATACGGACTACCATCCCGTTTCATTCTATGTTTATTTTATGTTTTTGTTATTTTTCATTTATTAGCTTAAGTCGAGTCTAGTCTTGGCTTAGCAACGCCACATTGTACATGTAATTAACCAAGATGATTAACTCGCCACCAGTAAAGATTGCCTTTATCCATCAAAACCGTGTATTCCATATCCCTACACCTGACGTTACAACCCTTTAAAAAGACCTCTTTGATAGTTTATCCTAGGTGCTTACGCCATGTGGTGGAGGTTTGATCCTTTCTTAAGCCTATGGTAATCTATTTTGCTATGACAGGCAGTGAGAGATGTTTTCCATTTCCATATTATGATATATACTTTATTACACCCGAGAGATGTTGGTATCTAAACACTATTTGTGAGGTGCTAGTGTATGACCTCCATGCTTGTCTTTGGTCTTTAGTAGAACGATTATTTGTTGTAATTACTTTTATATTAGTGTTAAATGACCCCTAACTTGTATTTTGACTAGAATAAAAGCGCATTTTCTTGAGGACAAGCAAATCTCAAGTGTAAGGGTATATGATGAGGCGAAAAATGATCCATTTTTAGGGGGTCATTTAAGCCCGGAATTGAATTTATTTGATCAAATATTGCCCTAAATCGCTCCTTTTGTAATTTTAGTTACTTTTGGAGTGAATTTCTGGAAAAGGAAGCATTTTAGACGTTTTTGGAGCATAAAAGTGAAGAAAACGGTAAAGTCTTAATTTTTCTTGCTGGGAACAGTACCTGACAGCGTCACAAGGTTCTACGTAACGGCGTCAAAAGTAATACAAGAGGTGGAAGTGGATAAAGTCCGTGACGGTCCAGAAAGTTTTGTGCATTGGAGATGACGGCGTCACCCAAGGCCATCACGTGTAAAATTAAAGAGTGATGGCCTAGAAAATTTCCTGAAGGCGTCACGTAGGCCGTCACGTGTTAACTTGTCAAAACTTGCGCGCGAAGTAGCTGATATTGTTTTGGTCATAACTTTTGCATACGAACTCGGATTTAGGTGATTCAAAAGCCCACGCGAAAAGGACGAAGAAATCTACAATTTGGTGAAGAAAAATTGGACATGACACCGTCACTCTTTACAGGGTGACACCGTCACTCTTTACAGTGTGACGCCGTCAAGCCTTGCTGACAGAAAACTTGCCTATAAATATAACATCATAACTTCACTTTTTGTAAGCCCTAAACCCTAAGGTCGATTCCTGGGTTTAGGTAGGTGTTTTTCCAGCAACTTAGAGGATTTCAATCACTCCATAAATATTTTGTAATGGTTTGTTGATTTTATCTTAATTATATTTTCCATTATCATTGTTGTTTGCTCTTCTTTGATGATGATTTGCTAATTCACCTTGTGTCTACTTATGATTGTGTGAAACTTGTATATAATTGATTAGATCTTATTGATTTCTTGTTGATGTTTGTGTCTATCTTCATCAATTAGGGTGTGACACTTCGATAGGTCTAGTTGATTTAGCTTATAATTCTTGATTCCTATTGTCTCTTGTTTGGTTGATTGTATTCGATGTTAGGCTTAAGAAAACTGGCAGACTTCCATAGGGTAACATGCTTGAACGTCTCAAGAAACATGAACCAATGCGTACTAGGTTATTATGGTTGTATTTAATGCATGAGCGAATTCTAATGATCCCATGTTAGGAGCTTCTTGCAGGCTCGACATAGGAGTGAAGTAGGAGCTTATAGAGTTGGGGAAGTACGTACGCCACCCCACGAATGGTATTAAGGAATACAACCCATCGATTAAAACAAGGTGTGACAATTCAGTAGGTATAATTGGATAGCTAGCAAGGAGTAACATATCGTAGGTAGACATGCTTCACTTATCTTGTAGAACCTTAGTTTATTTTTCTTGCACATTAGTTTAATTAGTAGCTTTTGGGTTAGTTGATTAACAACTCATTCCGCCCCTCCTTCCAAAACCCGAGATTTTTACTTGATTTTCATAAAATATAAAAATACAAAAAGAATCATCCTTCACCTTTAGACCTAGTTAGATTAATTTCAATCCTAACGACACTATTCCTGAGTTGAACGATCAATCCCCCGATATTTGTCACTATACTATACTACAACGATCAGGTACACTGCCTGGAGGGGTTGTAAGCTTCTCGAGATCCCTTGAGAGGTAAAGCCTGGTGCGATTCCCACGTATCACACTCCATCACCACCACCTCAATGTTCATCTCCTAATGCTCCTAATGCACCTTCCAAAACACCATCAACTCATGGAACCTCTACCTCCTCCATACCATCATCATCATCATCAATCAATGACTATATCAACACCCACTTATCACCTCCACCAAGAGTACCACCACCACCACCTATTGAAAATGCATCCTTAGACATCACCCTTTCATTATCACCCATCACACCTCTTGATGCACAATTTTCACCATCACCAATTAACCCATCAAACTTCAATCCCATCCCATGGAGCCTACTTGAAGCTCATGGTGATACTTGTCTTTGTTGCATCCATAACCGCACCATCGTCTTTGGGCTAAGAGATGAAATTCACTATATGTTTTCATATATTGAAAGCTTGTTCCCTCAACCTCCACCAACAACATCCACACCTCCACCACCACCAACATCAACCACACCTCCACCTCCACCAACATCAAACACACCTCCATCAACACCATCATCTCCACCTACAACATTGGTTCCTCCAAACTAAGCATGTTTCATGCTTAAGAAAATAAAATTTGTCTCAACCATTTTGATGGAAAGCTCTAGGCAAAACACTTCTATTGGAGCTTTGGTTGTTTGTTTGTTTTATTGTGTATGCTTGTAAGCCCTTAGGGCATTAGTTTCTTGGATGACCTATTTGTGCATCTTGGATGCATTTTGCTTGTAACCATATTTTATTAGAAATGATCTTTTCATGCTCTAATTACTTGTTATACATATATATTTGTTTCATGCATTATATATATTGTGTGTATTCTAAATATTTTTGCAAGCATTCCATATCTCGATTTGTCTTATAACCTTAAAACGAGGGGGAGTACACGTCGAGGGGGAGCTCTTACATCATCGGGATAACCTTTTTGATGCTAACAAAAAGGGTGAGAAATGATATAAACTCACTAAATACTTGTGTATATATATATATATATATATATTAATTTTTGATTTAATGAGTTTAGATTTTGTAATAATCAAAAAGGGGGAGATTGTTGATATAAATAATGCATAAAAACGTTATTAATATTTCTTGATATCCCTACGTTTTGACGATCACAAAATGTTAAATCATTACGTAAATAAGTATTTAGTCACAAAATATCATTCCATCCAACTAAATCACTTAAGGTATGAATAAACAATTGCCTAATACATTTTATGATCAAAGGGAGTTTTATTTAAACACTACAAATTATATAAAATGATATAAACATTTTATATACTTAGAAAAACACTTTTGGTAATTAAGGGAAAATGTTTAATTCATAATAAATATATGAATTTAAATTTTTAACCAAAATCAGTTAGATTTTCACCAAATAAACTTTCTCCAGAAAAGGACAAAAAATCTGGCCGTTACAGGAGGGCGGCCCCCTTAATTTTAAGGGGGCCGGCGACCAATTAAGGGGGTCGGCACGCTCCTGTGGCCAGATTCTTTTGCCTATAAATACTGGTTCATCCCTGCAATTTTTCTACACCTTTTGCACAAAAACTTTCTGTCCCAATCCTTTCAAAACATTCTTCTAAATCCTTTGATCATAAGTTTATTAGTTCTTGTTTCAAGTGATTCAATCCCTCACAAATCAAAAGTGTAAGAGAAGAATACTCCTTCTATTTCAAATCAAGAAGTATTGAAGAGTAGTTGTATAGTTTGTGTAAATCAATTGTAAAGTTGTGTAGTGTTTGTAATAAGTAGATTTAGGTTGGTTTGTTATTAAGTATAGTAGAAGTAGTGGTGTGAAGAAGAAGTAGTGAGGTAGTGTGAAGTCGTGAATTAGTAGTGGTGTATACAAGTTGTGAAAAAGTTGTGACAAGTCGTGAAAAAGTTGTGAGATTGGTTCTATCTACAATTAGAACTCAACATTTAGCTTAGTGTCGTAAATTGGTGTAAGTAAAAGTTGTGTAAAGTTTCTCCGCCACAAGGGAGTTTGTTGACATAGTGAAGAAAACTCTCGAGTAAGAGACTCGGGGAGTGGAGTAGGGCGAAGAGGAGCTTCGTAGCCGAACTACTATAAATCCTTGTATTGTGGTTTGATCTTTCTAACTCTATCTTTTTATTACTTTCGTATTTACATTATATTTGCTTAGTTAGTTAGATTAAATTGTTCATATAGTACAAGTGTTGGATTTCACATAAACATGAATCGAAGTTTTTTGAAAACAGAGTTTTTATAATCTAAATCAACGTAAAACTATTCAACCCCCTTCTAGTTTTTCACAAATTTGTTGTGAATAGCCATCCAAAGAATGAAACAGTGCTTTGGAACCCTTGTGTGAACCATATTAAAGGACCCCAATTGACTTTTTCATCATCAATCTTCAAAACAACATGAACATTTTTAACACAGAATCTTTGAATATTGCCATTATTGTCAATCCAGTTGAGTTTGTCCTGTACGTTTTGTAGGCTGAATGTTAGGAACACTTATATGACTGAGGATAGGAAAATCAGCAACCCAATCAGTAGGCCACTTCCATTCACCATCTTGTATCATATCAGCAACACAGCTATCTTTGTTTAATCTAGCATTGTAAAGATCTCTGAATGTGATGTTATTAATAAGAGGTCCAAAACCAGTTATCAAACCACATAAAAAAATTTTCATAAAATTGTTTCGGAATCTATCCTTGATTTACTTTTCATATGAATATATTTCAACAACTCTTTTCAGATCTATCATGATATATAAAATTTTGCCTATAATTCACAAGCATTATAATGAACCACTTATATTGTAGTCTTTGAACCCGCTTCAAGTCATCATGATTGTGTTGTATAAGTTTTTTGGTTTGACCCTTTACAATTCACTTGATACGTTGATTTCATCAGTTTTTATGATCAATGAATGGAGAGACCCATAAAAACCTCTCTCTATTTAGTAAGCTGCTAATCTAGATATCTCTCCACACCACTTAATTTAAGAAACACCCCAACAAACTTATGAACATATATGAGTTAATTGTCTTTAAGCAAAATAATACAACTTGCTCGTGCATTGAGCGGACCTTGAAACTAGTCTTTAATATACTAAAAGATAGCATCATCTACGGCATTCCAAAATAATAAATAAAAATAAAAATTAAAGACCGAATAAAATCAATAGAAAAACATCAGCATTTCACTACCTGAACAAGATGTTAACAAAACTCAGTCTAATTATTCCCAAATAAAATTTAATGTCAATATCCCCTATTAAAATGTCAAATTTTTCAGAATTGATTTGATCATCTTACTGACTCTATGCTTTCTGACAAAGATTTATAGGTTGAGAGCCATTGCAAGACCCCACTTTGGTGAAACTTCAGGCCTTATAATGTCGTATTCTGCTGAAACAGTTATGAATGAGTTTGGTCGCCATTCTCGTTGACACAAGATTGACACGTTTCCTTTGGTCGAAAACTTAGTCTTCACTGTATTGTAACGGTCAATTACATGCGCACTTCTCAATGTAATAATGTTTTCTGATGGTGAGAACCGATGTGCCAATCCAACGGTTATTTGATTTTTTCCCGAGTCATATATAGAGTGATGTAGATGTGCCGCCAATGTTTGCCCTTCGTCCATGCCTGACCTGTCGCTGCCATTTGCCACATGGTGGAATTACTTATTCGCTCATTTGGAAAAGGTTTAAGCCATGGAATAGCCGTGCACTAGCTTATGTTCATGCCTCATATGAGTAACTCAACTAAAAAATGTATACTTACTGTTACAAACTTTCTAATTTTGTTCTGTATGCATATTTAAACTATTTTTACCTTAAAAGAGTTTTACTTTAATTTACCCATCTAATGTCCACTACTTTGTAAGTAAGTATCGATTGTTGATGTTGAATTCGGCCGTGTTTGTTTGTTTTGTTTTGAATGATTACCCATCTAATGTCTACTTATTTAATTTACCCATCAAAGTCCTTTGTGAGATAGATTTGTGGTGTAATGTTGTGAGATAGTGGAAATTAACATTAAAAAAATAACAAAATTGTAAACTACAGTTTTCTTTGGTGTAAAAAGGTTTATATGTGTATGAGAACAAAATTTGGAAATTCCTAACAGTGACACTTTTTAGTTGAGCTACTCATGTGAAACAGAAACGTAAGTATTATGGCTATTTTATATCATCAACCAATTATAAAAACAAAAAAAAAAATTATTATACATACAGCATAAGAGCAGCACGAAACTTGGGCCAGAGCCCATACCGGCCTATTACAGCTGTGTAATTGGTGAAAGAAGCTGAGGCGAAATCGAATTCAACTTTACCGAAAAAACGTACATCCTTGTAGGGGCCTACTGCCTTCAAATTTAAAATTGGCGATCGGTTCAGGCCTATACTCGCATCAATGAAAACACGGGGATGGCGATACTCAACATCAAGCTGAGGGTAAATGAAAACAGATCATGTTAGTATATTTCTATGATCAATTACTAGGATTTTTCCGAAACATATATCATGGTAATTATTATCAGACAACAAAAGCAATGTAAAATTAACTCAAAAACATCATATATATATACTCTTAAAAAAAAAAAAAAAAAAAAAAAAAAAAAAAAAAAAAAAAAAAAAAAAAACTTGTTGATTTTGTAGCTAGAGTTGTTATCGTTCTGTGGCATGTCACAAACGATTTAGTAGTCGTTCAAGCATTTGCTTGAGGTTAATGTGGTACTTCAACCACATTCCTTTGTACTTAACTTTTCTGTGATTAATATACTTTACCGGGGTTGGAAAATACAGCATATAATCTTATTGATAAATGGATGATTATATAATCCTTTAAAAGCGTTTTGCATAGTGAACCACACATCTAAACTATGAGTCTGTTTATCTTATTTTGCAATCATTTAGAAACCTTTTGACAGTAATTTAAGATGTAAGTCCATACTTGCAAACATGACCAAAATCATATTATATTTATACTTAGAAAAACCACTAACCTGTCCGGATCTAGGATCAGGAACTTCAAAGCTTACTACTGCTTTTGTGTGTGGCATTACTTCATCAAAAGTTAATCTTGTCGACATCTGCAAAATGAAAAGTCAAACTGTATACCTAACAAAACATCTAATCCTATGACCGAAATCATATTATATTTATACTTAGAAAGACCACTAACCTATCCGGATCTAGGATCAGGAACTTCTAAGCTTACTACTGCTTTTGTGTGTGGCATTACTTCATCAAAAGTTAATCTTGTCGACACCTGCAAAATGAAAAGTCAAAACTGTATAACTAACAAAACATCTATTCCTATGAGCAAGTGCCTTAAAATTATTACCGAGGTATCCCCAAGAAAAATCTGATCTGGTGCCAAACCAGCAATCAGTTCCTGTAACAAAAAGTAAAAGTTACTGAAACAAAACATGAGTTGCATTATTTGAGTAAGGATGATTTCATATACATACTCATAAGTCATACCATCGGAGTTGATCCCTGAATTGATAAAAGAATATCCTTGTCACATCCGTAATAACCTTTAGTCAATATATCTGCATTAAGAAGAGTATTAGTAATCCAAAATTCACATTTTCTCTACGCCATAAAGGACGTCTCTCAATGGCCCTAGCAAACACCTTTAACTGTAAATTATTCAATATTGACCAATTGCACCCACAACGTACAATTTCAGAACTTGTGCTTCACGTGCTGGTATAGAACAAGGAGTTTGAACCATGATACTATATATGATAGTTTAATGACATTAGTCTAATTCTATATATTGCTTTATTAACTAAACTTTTTTGTTTGCTTTGAATCATTAAATATTGGGACATCAACCTAATTACACCCATGCGCATAATACTATCATAGTAGAGAGCAGGAATGCAAAATATCGATGCTCATGTTTTTCTAAAGAGTTAAAGTACAAGCTATTCCACAGGTTGTTTGGGAGGATTTCCAGGATTGAATGATCATAACAACAATCATGTAATCATGCATACAAAGTTGTATAAAAATAGAGACAAAGAAGATTTGGTTTGAACTATAACTGATATTGAATAAATGAAAAAGGTTGATGTTTACAGCAAATTCTAAACCTATATATACATATGAATCGATGCTTTCATGAAGAGTCACACCGTTTCCTTAAAAATAAACGACACAAACTAAAACTAAACGTTATAACCCTAAAACCTAAACTAAATAACTAATAACCGTCCCTTATTAATCAGGCCCATAATTAACAGACTAGGCCTTTTCTAAGTGGACTTTTATGTTGTAGTAAAACTAAACTAACGATATACAAAGATTAATGGATTAAAACTTCCAACAAATTCCCCCCTAATCTATTAATCTTTGATTCCTCAATCTTCTTGTTCCTTCTTCAAACTTGATCTTCAAACTTTAATCTTGATATCTCCATGCTTTAAACTTGAACCTTGAATCTTATAAACTTAAAAACTTGTTTCTTATCATAAACCTAATAAGAATTTCTTGAAACTTGGTTTGCAATTCGACATCTATTTCTCTTTAATTCTTTAATCCGACATCTTGGTTAACCACCGGTTTGGTGGTGAAACCGTTTTCTTAATCCTTTCTTAATTGACATCCATGGTTGATTTGATTCTTGAGTGGTGATGTTGAAACATGAATTGTATGTTGTTTGATCCATTCGGCTCTGATACCACTGTTCCACAGGTTTTATGGGTTTCCAGGATCAAAAATAATCAAACAAACTTCACGCAAACATCAATCAAGAATTGATAATAAAGAAACAAGGAAGATGGGGGGTTTGAACCCATAATAAACTTGATATTGATAAATGAATGAGTTAACTATTGTTTACAGGATCCTATACTATTTATACAAGATGAACCGTTGCCTTGATACATGATAACGTTTAGAGAAGAGGCAGATTTCAATAAAGTAAATGACACAATGTTTAAAACGTTCTAACCTAACTAAATAACCCGTATACTATGTAACTGCCATCTATTGGGTTTGTTGGCCTGCGGCCCAAACCAGAAAACAGATGGACTTGGATAATAAACAAAGATTTATAGATTAAGGGGGAATCTGTTGGAATGTTAATCCACAAATCTTTGTTAATTAAGTCCATATGTTTTCTGGTTTGGGCCGCAGGCCAACAAACCCTATAGATGGCAGTTACATAGTATACGGTTATTTAGTTAGGTTAGAACGTTTTAAACATTGTGTCATTTACTTTATTGAAACCTGCCTCTTCTCTAAACGTTATCATGTATCAAGGCAATGGTTCATCTTGTATAAATAGTATAGGATCAACAATAGTTAACTCATTCATTTATCAATATCAAGTTTATTATGGGTTGAAACCCCCCATCTTCCTTGTTTCTTTATTATCAATTCTTGATTGATGTTTGCGTGAAGTTTGTTTGATTATTTTCGATCCTGGAAACCCATAAAACCTGTGGAACACAAGCACATAACTGATATATGTGTATGTTTGCATGCCTGCACTATACATCTGCATATGAAAGGCGGTTACTTATTCTACAGCCACCCAATCATGGACAGAAGGGCAAGCATAAATTTTAAAAATACATTTCGATGGATGTAATTAATAATCTTTTAGACAAAAAATCAAAGAACAAGCAAAATCAACTATTGGAACAGAACAAAAAGGTTTCATGGATATACTAATGTTACAAAAAAGACCACATGGTATAATTCCTGCAAGGTTTTATAGAAATTTAAAGCTGTTGAACATTAGTAAGGTAAATATCAGAAGATATACCTTTTGCTCTTTTGCCGATCTCTGAAAAAGGTATTGGACCGTTGCCCATTGTAAATGAGAATTCTGTTTACTGCTCTCAACTTCCAATGTCGTACTCAGCCGTCCAGATGAGATTGATCTGTCAGATATATGATCAATGTCCTGTTAAATTGTCACTTATATATGTTGCCATTAATTTCATATAAGATATTGTAATCTTGTTCTTTTTGCTTGTAGCGCATGTGTTCCAACTACTATTTTTCAAAAGTTACATGATTACATCAAAGTCAGTTTAGATACTATTTTCTCCATCCAAGATATAGTGTCACTGTAGATGGCACACAAACATGTTTATACATACATATATCATTAGGGTGTTTTCTTGCTTCTTATATATGGATTCTACAAACGAGTTAACATAAAAGTGCACGAAGAATAAAAGGTTACACAAATAACCAAGCTTCAAATAGTCACAAATTAACTGTAAAAGAACACATAAGTGACATAACTGATGGTGAAGATTTGTATACCTTGTTAATTATAATTAATTTTATTGTTGTTGAAGATGATTTTGTCAATGGAGCTAAAGTTATTCAAATTTCTAAGACTTGTAAGAGGGTTTTTGTGTGTGATTACGTGATGAAGAATTCATTCTTAAAATTATTACATTATTATTATTATTTCCCCTCAAGTACGTATTTCTTAGAGATATTACATTATTTCATTTAAAACTATAAAAATTTCTTAAAATTGTTATACGTTATTAATGTGGTTAATACACTTAAACTTCTCTTTTAAATAAAAAATGTGTTTAACAAACTTTAATTAAACTTATATCTACAATAAATAAAGTTATTTACAATTTAATACACTTAACCTTTCAATTTTCTTAAACTTTAATAAGTGCTTAGTAGACACTTGTTAGTAAATCCTTGAAATAACTTTATTTTTTTTTAATAAACTTTATTTTAATAATTAGCTTAGTAGACACTTTTATTTCGTATATTATCTTATTTTAATTTATATGCTATAATATAACTTAGAATTTAGTCTTAGAAATTAGACTGTATAAAAAGGTTTTAAGATACGATCAAAATTGACCAAATATTGCACATAAAATTGAAATTTACATGAAATTTTTTAAGCATTTACATAAATTTTTTTTGGAATCTATCTTTGATTTACTTTTCCTAAGAATATATTTGTAACTGTTTTCAGCAAGTTTTTTAATATCAGGATATTACCTAGGATTGTTTTATTCTTTGCAAGATCGTGATCGAGATCTTAAGATCCTACTATAATTTGATTTTCTTTATTGGCGTTGTATAATTATGCAAATCTACATATTATTATATAACATATATCATGAAAATGTATATAAAAAATATGATTATGAAGTGTTTAATGCAATTAGCCTTTTGTTTTTCATATTCTACAAAACTTAATACATAAATATGCGGGTTTTAGCTTGTGGTTCAATAAAAGTAAGATCGAATCGACAAGATCATAAGATCCGGTCATAATCGGGATCCTATTAAGATCCTATCTCACAAAGATCATACGCACGTAAGATCGAGATCATTTTAGGTTTGTAGTATCGTAAAATCGTAAGATTCTAATATCAGGATCGGGATCTTAACAACTATGGTTTTCATTATAAACACGTCCATTACTATATTATGGTCTTTATGTGTGTTTATGTGTGTTTAAAATAGATTTTGGGTGTTGCGCAAAAACAAAAAAAAAAAAAAAAAAAAAAAAAAAAAAAAAAAAAAAACAAAACAAAACAAAACAAAAAAAAAAACAAAAACAAAAAAAAGATTTTTGGTGTGATCTTTATAATGCATTTGAAACAATAATTTCATCAGTTTTTATAATCGCTCAAACTTGAGCATTTGCTTGTCTAAGATACTAACTAACAAACTTACAAATACATATGAATAGGGGTGTAATCGAGTCGAGCCGAGTTCGAGCTTAAGAGGGTTTGAGCTTGGCTTGAAATTTATAAGTTAGGTTTGAGATTGGATTGATAGCTTGACGAGCTTTAATCATCCAGGCTTAAGCTTAGCTTGAAAAATTCGATTAAAGCTTGAGTTTGGCTAGAAAAGCTTGAATGTATATAACAACATTGTATCTAATAGTCAAACTCATCGATAAATATATGTATAAAGTAAAACAAGTTAAACCATAATAGCCAATTTGCAAAAAATTTATGGTCTCTTGTGATTATGTTCACATAAAGCATATGATTGACAAACTCTCAAACTAACGCGTTGACTTTAGAAATTTAACATGTATTTCGTTTAAACAAAAATAAAGACATATCATTACTTCAATAGCAAAAGTGAGACATTTGCAAGCACGCAAATAGCATCTACTAAGAATGTGCAAGTTAACACTACAAAAAAACAGGCTTTTAGTGACATGTTTAGTGACGTCGTTAGCGTCACATTTGACCACAGCGATGCATTAAGTGACATAGTAAAAAGAGTCGCTGTAAATGAGTCGCAGAATTTTGTGACATCAAAGATATGTCGCTATATGTAGAGACACATGTAGCGATTTTTTTTCACTTGTCGCTATAATAACTAGCGACATCTCTTTATGTGTCCTTAATTGGGTCGTTATTTGTAAGGACACCTGTAGCCACTTCTCTTCACCTGACGCTAGATTAACTAGCGACTTCTTTTCATATGTCCTTAGTTAGGTCACTATTTGTGTCACAAGTCGCAATTTGGGTCATTACCCGAGTCGCTATCGATTTGTTGCCTAGGTCGCTGTCGATATCGCTACCCATGTTGCTATAATTAGCAACATCACATCGCTATTTAGGTCGCTAATTTTAGCTTTAATTAGCAACATCACATCGCTATTTGGGTCGCTAATTTTAGCTTATGCTCACCTGCTACAATACGCCTATTCTCACCTGCTATTGTATCACATGTGTTATTTAGTTGTCTCTCAAAAATAAACAATATACTATTATTGAAGATACAGAATATGATTTACCATATCACATAAAACATCAATATACTATTTAGTTCTCATATAGAAGTATGAAATGTTACCATCTAATGTTTACTAAAAAGCTCAAACATAAAGCATATCAACTATTTATCATATTAAGTAGAACATCTAATTCAAGAGAGTTTTAAAAGTCTACCAAACATTTATCACGGACGTTTACGAAGGGCTTCTAGAAGTTGGCGATTAGACTTTGCAATTTCTTGAGCAACGATCTTTCCCACATCTTGAGCAACTGCCTTTGACACTTCTTGAGTAACAAATTTTTTCAGGTTCCGCTCGTATGATGCTTGAGATTCTAGAAGCTTATCTATTTTTCTTGATTGTGCTTCTTGTGCACGTTTTAAGCTGTCCAACTCATCTCTCATGGTACTTTGATCAGCATCGTGTTGCTCTACCATTTCTTGAACGCGAACAAAGTCCTCATTATGTGCAGTATTGAAGTCCTCTTCATCATTATCACCTTGGAGCATGAATCCATCAACCCCAGATCCAAAACCGTAATAAACCCCATTCTTCGAGCCAACATGATCTGCCCATCTACTCCATATTTCTGATTATATCCTTCCTACATAGAACATATAACCAAACACAACTTAGTCTAAATACAACTGCACAAAACCAGGAACAGCTACCCAATAAGTTACAAAAAATGTGCAGATTCGTTTACCCAAAAAAAATGTGCAGATGTGCGCGCGCGCGCGCGCACACACTTCTTCTACAACTTAGTGCAAAGAATAGGTACTCAGTAAGTTACAGAAAATAAAATAAAAAGTACCGGGCGAGAAAAGTAAACAGTCGGTGATAAAAACTTACCCATGTTTTCCTAGCTTCATCATTAACAAAAGTTTTGTTCTTCCTCTTATGGGTTCTCTCAAAGAGTTGAGCAGCACTCGGATCACGTTTCAGTTCCTTTTTCTATACAACAAGATGAAACATTTTTTACATATAAGTCCATCACCAATATAACTAAGTAGCAGATGAAGCAATTGATTTTTATACCAGTCTCATTGTGTGCTCAACGTTCGAGATCGAACCACCAGTATGCAATCTCTTATTAGCTTGACGAGCAACTACCCCTCTCTTAGATTTTGCAATAAACTCTCGCAATTTCCACCCTTTACAGAGTGTTTGCCAATGACTGATATGCATAAACTCTGGTTTCTCTGTTTGGTTCTGCCTTGCCTTAGACATAAAGTTCCGCAAGCTCTTTGCTCCAACTATTTTGAACACACGCCTAATAGCATCTTCATGCCTTGGGTCCCACTTGTGTTTAGCCTGTTAAAATGGAAAACAAAACTGTAATCATGACACATATGAAGAACCCATGTGCAATGTATATATCAGCTATCACACACTTCATTCCTTATATTAGGTTATGTTATCCAAACAAGTTAATCATGATAAAATCATACATATATAGAAATATGGACCATATCGACTGGCACAAATTGTTTTTATTGGTTCTGACCTAAATCATTACAGTGCATTCACTTTTAACCCATCCCTACCCATTTTGTTACCTTTAGCCCCACACCAAAGACAACTTGGTATAGAAACAGTCATTGTGAACTTATAAGGTGCAATGATCAGTTAAGTCATATGCATGAAAATACATTAAAAGAACTTAAGTATTTTACACTTACGCTTTTCCCTGAATTCTTATGGTGATACGTCTATCTTCATTGCTCGACTGCTCATCACCCTCCCTCCTCCTGCATATTAGTATCATCTATGTCTTCAACAGCAGCCATCTGAGTACTTCAAGAAAAGCTAAAATAGGTGCAATAATTAGTTGCATATTATGGAACAGTAGTTATATATGCAATGTGCATCAATATCAATAATAACATGAAAACGTGCATCAATATCATTAACACAGCAACCCTGACTTTTTTTCATTAGCATTCACAAGGTACCTTTGGATCTTAAACCTTCAACATTGACCTTTGAATACTTATTATCCAGATAGTATATACTATCTGGATCAACACCCTTGTATACTTTGTGGCCATAATTACGTCTAAAACAACTTAAACTCTATAATTAATGCCTACAAGATACAAAATCATCTACATTCCATGAAAGTCTACTATCAGCCATGTCAAAGTGGATTGACTATGCTCCTAAAAATATCTATCATTAATGTCTACAAGATACAAAATCAACTGTTCTCAAGGCTCAAGCATTGCACAACAATAAATATAAATCTCTATTGTATCCTTCGTCAATTGATCTCAACTCCAATTGAACAAACAAGCAGAACTTATCTAACGACAAACTATCTAAATAGTACTTCAATAACAGCTACTTGTGTCCGAAAATAATTGCGCAAACTAAATTAACATATCCTAGCCTAAACCAAATCAAATTATCTAAATAGTACTAACAATATTCACGCGCTATATTCACACTATATTCACACCGATGACGGCTACTTGTGTCTGAAAACCAAATCAAATTATCTAAATTATCTAAATAGTACTTCAATAACAGCTACTTGTGTCCGAAAACCAATCGCACGCACTATATTCACATACACCTTACTAAAGCAACTAGATAAGCTACAAACTATCGAAATAGTACTTCAATAACAGCTACTTATGTCCGAAAATAATCGCGCAAACTAAATTCACACCGATAACGGTCCGATACATCACAAACCATTTTAGAACAATAATATCAACAATATACATGCACCGGAGATGAACGGCTCAAACACACAACAAAACACTCAAATACATTCATCTCAAATACAAATTAAACGATCAATATTCTACGAAACGTTGATTAAACGATCAAAAATGGTGAAGTATGTATACCTGAGATCAAAAACAGTGAAGTAATAACAAATTCCGATGCCGGATAACTGTGATGACGGAGATTTGATGGCGGAGTAACTGTGATGACGGAGACGATGGCGGAGATGAAGATGATGCCAGATAACTGTGATGACGGAGATGATGCCGGAGTAACTGTGATCAATTAGAGTAGAGTGATTTACATGTTTTGTATTTGGGAAATTGGGGGAAATGGGGAAATGGGGGAATTGGGGGTATTTTAGGTGATTTTATTTAATCAATTATTATTTTTAAAGATAAGAAATATAAAAAGCTTATTTTATAATTAGTCATTTTATTAAAAATTTTACATACTTAGTAGTTTATAGATATATGCAAGGAAACAAAAAAATACATCCTGTTAAAAATATATTATATATGTTTTGCTATAAGCATGTCTGTAGAAAAAGATGCACATCTACAGTATTCATCTATAGAAAAAAAATTGACGAAAACATAAAAAAAAAACATACGAAAACGTAAAAAATGATGAAAACGTAAAAAAAGGGCAAAAACATAAAAAAAAGAAGAATAGCGTAAAAAATGGATGAAACGTAAAAAAAACGGGCGAAAAAGTAAAAAATAACATGTCGTAATTAACGATGTTAATAGCGACTTGCTTGAGGGAGTCACAAAATTAGAGACATGGTTATTGACATGTTGCAAGAAGTCATAATTATGCGTCATTAGTAGCGATGGGTTTTTAGAATGTCATAAGCTAGCGGCATGTTTAGTGACTTCTTTAAAGGCGTCACGAAATTAGAGACATAGTTAACAACATGTTGCAAGAAGTCGCAATTGTTGCGACACTATTGGCGATGTACTTTTTATATGTCACAAACTAACGGCACGTTTAGCGACTTCTTCAAAGGCGTCACGAAATTTAGAGACATAGTTAACAACATGTTGCAAGAAGTCACAATTGTTGCGACACTAGTGGCGATGTACTTTTTATATGTCACAAACTAGCGACACGTTCAACGACTTGAATGGTGACATCGTATTTTTAGCGACTTTTTTGTTGACTTAGAAGACGTGTAAGTCACTAAACATGCCACTACTAGGGTCGCAAATTTGAAACATAATTTCTCGAGTCGCTAAACATGTCACCAAATGGCTTATTTCTTGTAGTGTAAGTTCCAATCCATAAAGTAATTATCAGTAAAAATCAAATGATACAAATATTAGACTTTAAGTTTTAAGTCATTTTTTAGACACATTTTAGATATAAAACTAACAACAAAGTATCTTAGATGTACATATAAATGGTCAAAGTATCTTACTGGTTGAATGATTGGAGATTTTGATAAGATCAAAAGAGAATGAAGCCAAGAAGAGTGAATAATACAAAAGGTAATACAAAACATTTGGATTAATACATGTTCAACTATTTACAAATTAAGTCATTATAATTATGTTAATACTCAAATTATCCCTAGTTACTTATATAATTTATAATGGAAATATATTTATGTTAAAGCTCGAAAAAGCTTGATAGGAGCTCGAGCCGAGCTATTAAAAGCTTGAGCTTGGCTTGTTATATGTTTCGAGCTAATTTTTGAGCTTGAGCTTGATAAAAGCTTGACTCGATCGAGTCAAGCTCGAGCTCAAGCTCGAGTTGCTTGATAAAAGCTTGACTTGATTGCAGCCCTGCATATGAACTAATTTCTTTTTTAAGCAAAATACAGAATTAACACGTGCATCGGGTCGTACCGCTGTACGGCATTTCGGTATTTTTTTTATTATTATTTTTAATGATAAAACCGAATTGAATTAAAAAAAATTGATAATTCCATGTTTACCCAAAATAAACCTTAAAATACCATATTTAATTACCGAATTTACAAGTGAATAATGTGCAATGATTTTTATGCATAGGTGCGTCATTTAACAAAGATTTATAGGTCGACTCTTAAGAGCTATTGCAACACCCCACTTTGGCGAAACTTCAGTTCTTATAATGTCATATTCTGCTGAAACATTTATGAATGACTTTGGTTGCCATTCGTGTTGACACATCATTGACACTTTTCCATTGTTCGAAAACTTGGTCTTCACTGTATTGTAACGATCAATTACATGAGCACTTTTCAACGTAACAATGTTTTCTGATGATGAGAACCGATGTGTCAATTCAGCAGTTATTTGATTGTTGTCCGAGCCATTTATAGAGTGTACATATGTCGCCTTTACTGATTTCCCTTTGTCCATCCTGCCACTGAATTGCCAGATCATGGTTAGGTGGAATTACTTATTCGTTCATTTGGAAAAGGTTTTATGCCATAGATCGAATAGCCGTGAACTTTTGTTAATGTCTCACATGAGTAACTTAACTAAAAAATGTCTCATATTGTTACGAACTTTCTAATTTTGTTCTCCTATGCATATTTAAACTATTTTCACCCGATAAGAGTTTTACTTTGATTTACGTCCACTACTTTGTAAACGATGTTATAAACAATGTCTTGGAATGTGTGGCTTACTGAGTAGTTGGCAGTAAATTTGTAAACTACGCTTATTTTGGGGGGTGAAAAAAGTTTAAATGTGCAATGAGAACAAAATTTGAAAGTTCCAAACAACAAGTATGACACATATTAGTTCAGCTACTCATGTAAGACATGAAGGTAAGTATATGGCTATTTTATGGCATAAACCCATTGAGAAAAAATCGAAATTAGGTGGTTATACTTACAGTAAAAGAGTAGCACCAAACTTGGGCAAGCCTATGGCAGCTGTGTATTTGGTGAAAGAAGCAGAGGCGGCATCGAATCCTACTTCACCACCAAGAGCTACATCCTTGTAGTCGGCTGCTGCCTTTAAATTTAAAATTGGGGATTGGTTCAGGCCTATACTCGCATCAATGTAAACACGGGGGTGGCGATACTGAACATCAAGCTGAGGGTATAAAAACAGCTCACATTAGTATTTTACTATTTTTTGTATGATCAATCACTAAAAAGCAACATAAAATCAACTCAAAAACATCATTTAGAAACCTAGTTTATGACAGTGATTTGAGAGGGTCCATACTTGCAACACAAAAAAGACCACTAACCTGTCCGGATCTAGGATTAGGAACTTCAAAGCTTACTACTGCTTTTGTATGTGGAAAAACTTCATCAAAAGTTAATCTTCTCGACACCTGCAAAAGAAAAGTCAAAACTGTATATCCCAACAAAACATCTAATTCTATGAGCAAATGTCTTAAAAATATTACCGTGGTATTCTGACCAGTTGCCAAACCACTAATCAGCTCCTGTAACAAAAAGTAAACATTACCGAAACAAGACATGAGTTGCAATTTTTGAAGTAATGATGATTTCATATACATGCTCATAAGTCATACCATGGGAGTTGATCCATGAACTGATAAAGAAGTATCGTTGTCACATCGGTAATCTTTAGTCAATAGATCTGCATTATGAAGATTATTAGTAATCCAAAAATCGCATTTTCTCTACGCCATCAAGGACGTCGCTCCTATAGTTACTTCTGGAAATTAGATTGCAAGTACGTCGTCACTTGCTTATTTTGAGAGCTACACTACTTTAGGCATAGCTTCGTTGCCCAGTATACCATGTCTTTGTTGATTGATGTAGTTATGGTGTAAAAACTGTGAATTTATGATATCTTCTGCTGTATACTGGTCAACATAACACAATTTTTTTTTTTTCATCTATAAGTGCTCATTGCACACGCAACTTATAAAGTTTACAAATATATTGTACAACGACGAAACATTTTCCTAAATAGTACCACACAAGTTTGTGATGATTAATACTAGCTTAGCCCAAAAGAGGGTTATGTGAATTTAAAAATCTTGACACGTGCTGGTATAGAACAAGGAGTTTGAACCATATATGATAGATTGTGTTGCTATTACTCTTTAACTCTATTGCTTTTTTACCTTAACTTTGCTGTTTGCTTTTAATCATTAAATATTGGGACATCAATCTAATTACAAACATGTGCATTGAACTTACAAGTTCTTACCTCATGGATACTACTATAATATCATGATAGAGAACAAGAATGCAATATATCTTGATGCTCATGTTTTTGTAAAGAGACTGATATATGGTTAACCGATATAAGTGTATGTTTGCATGCCTACACGATACATCGGCATATGAATACATAAGGCAGTTACCTATTCTACAGCCACCCGATCATGGACAACACTGAATTGGACAGGCATAAATTTTCAATTACATATCGATGGATGTAAATAATAAGCTATTAGACAAAAAATCAAAGAACAAGCAAAACCAACTATTTAAAGTTGTTGACAATTAGTGAGGTAAATATCATGTGTGAAGTCAGTCTTGTAATGAACTAATAATTACCAAGCTGGCATATATCATCATCTATAAGGAATGTAAAATAACAGAAGGTTTACGTTTTGCTCTTTTGCCGATCTCTGAAAAAAGTGCTCGACCGTTGCCCATTGTGAATTAGAATTCAGTTTACTACTGCTCTCAACTTCCGGTGTCGAACTCTGCGTCCGGATTGATCTGTCAAATATATAATGTCCGTAAAATATCACTTATATATGCTGCCCTTAGCTTAATATCAGATATTCTAACCCTTGTTCTTTTTGCTAGTAGTTTATACAAAACTAAGACAAGGAACTGTGTTTTGAATAATCAGCAACAAGAATAAAAGGTTACACAAATAATAAATAACCTTTCATCAAACAGTCACAAATTAAGAGTAAAAGATATTTAAGCTCAAAAGAAGAACACGTACATAATTCGTAGTGAAGATTTGTATACCTTGTTATAATTGATGTTGTTGTAGTTGAAGATAATTTTTTCGATCGAGCTAAAGTTATACAAACTTGTAAGACTTGTGAGAGCGAGGGTTTTAGTGTGTGATTACGTGATGAAGAATTAATTCTTAAAATTATTACACTATTGTTATTTTTCCTCGCGTATTTCTTAAAGGTACAATATTTTGCTTATAACTATAGAAATTCCTTAGAATTATTACATTACTACCTCCGTCCCGTGTCCACTTTCATAATGCACAAAGTTTTATGAGATTTCACTAACTAAACTCTCCACCAATCAAATATTACTTTTACCCACTAAACTCTCATCTTATTGGTTGAAAGGTATAAGTGGACACTTAATTTAGGACATCTAAAGATTCCATTGTGGACACTTAATATGGGACGGAGGAAGTATTAATTATCCTCGTAAAGTGTTGCACCTTAGTATTGTGATAAATCACATGTCATGCAAACATATGGATGTGTATAAACAAATTATAGGAAAAATACTTAAAACTATTTAAACACAAAGACACAAAGTAATTTTTAATGTTTAACAATTCTTATTTAAATAAAATAAAGAATATGACAAGGGTTACTTGCGGAATAGCAACAACCTAGTTGAATGACAAGATGCGGTGGTCCCTCTTCTAACTTAAACATGAACATGTGTTGTGTTTAAGTATAAACTTTCCTTGCTCGTTAAATATTTAGTGGCCAAATTTGATTTGAGGAGTATATGTTCTCTTGAATGTGTTGTTAAGGTAATTGTAAGAGATACATTTACTCATTTACAAATATTCCCTTTTATAACAGGGAATTAGGGTTTTAAAATGTTCTTACTTTACACGTGTTGAGCATCTAATGGGTGGTTGTGATTACATTAAATTAGGGCTGTGCATCGGGCCGATCCCAACCCATCCCGAAACCGAAAAGCTGGAAAATCCTAACTGAATCCCGACCCGAGTCCCGAAACGAAACCGGTTTGTATGGCATTCTTTGTGCTTTCTCGGGTAATCCCGAATCCCGACCCGACCCGAGTCCCGACAAGTTGGAAAACCCAAACCGAGTCCCGACCCGAATATAGCTCGGTTTGTGTCGGTCGGTGTCGTTCGACCGGGCATCGGTCAGTTTTGCTCAGCCCTACATTAAATGCTTCTAAACAGGTACAAAAATAGGACATGATTTAAGGAGTAGTTGAGTAAATATAGCATTTCTTTTATGTAAAGGGTTATGTAAATATGTGGAAAATGGTGATTTCCTCATTTAGATAGTGTGTTGTCAATTAGATTATTTGCATCTCTATCACGTTTTTCTTTTAGACATGATAGAATTAACATAATTTCACTTACGGATAATTTGTTTATTATTTTTAGTACTGAATATGGAATAATCGACAATAATAATACTGTTAACGAACAAACCGGCAAACAACATTTAGAACAAATACACGCAGTTTAAAACGCTTCACCGCAACAAGCGGCCGCCCAAATCCTCGCTAGGAAACATACCATAAAACTAAATACCAAATTTTCGAAACGCCACTTAGAGTTTAAATCACTATTCTAACAAACATTTGCTAGATAAATGCACTGTTTAGAAGATACATGCGTTATTAACCATTTAGGTGATTATGTTTTATTTGAGATGAATGGCTTTATTGAGGTTTAGCTCAAGACAAGTTAGAAGGTGCAAAGTACACAGTCGTTATAGCAAGCATGATACCACCACGATAAATACACGGGGTCAAGGGGGTCGCGCCCCCTTGTGGTTTCAGCGCCCCTTGTTAGTTTTTAGTAATCGTTGTTAACTAGTTTTCCAAATTGCCACCCAGAACCCAACAGATGCATCTTTTACTAACCAACTCAATGATTGGTAAATAACCGAAAATGCAAGAATTTCGGTTGGTGGTCATAACCACATTTTATGGTCTCATTTACAAAATATAACGTCAAACAATACTCTATCGACTCTAATTGATTTCTCGTGACTTACATTTCAATTGTCAATCTGTCTTATCCAATTAATGATTTCGTAAACTTGAGACATATATGGTCGAAATACTTCAATCTAAAAGTGATTACACGATTCAGATTGATATCCATGTTATAAACTCACACCAATAAAATTTCCTACAACTTCTACCAAAGATTTATAGGTAGAGACTTGAGAGCTATTGCAAGACCCCACTTTGGAGAAACTTCAGTTCTCATAAGGTCGTACTCGGCTGAAACAGTTATGAATGACTTTGGTTGCCATTCATGTTGACACAACATTGACACCTTTCCATTGCTCGATAAGTCGGTCTTCACTGTATTGTAACAGTCAATCACATGAGCACTTCTCAAGGTAATAATGTTTTCTGATGATGAGAACTTATGTGTCAATTCAGCGGTTATTTGATTTTCGTCCGAGCCATTTATAGAGTGTACATATGTCGCCGTCAATGTTTTCCCTTTGTCCATCCTGCGATTTGCAAGATCATGGTTAGTTCACGTAATCACTTATTCGCTCATTCGGAAATGTTTAAGCCATATATAGATAGAATAGCTTTGAACTTATGTACATGTATCTCGAGAGTAACTCAGACTAAAAAATGTCTTCTTATTTTTACGAACTTTCTAATTTTGTTCTCCTATGCATATTTAAACCAACTTTACCCGAAAAGAGTTTTACTTTGATTTACCCATCCAATGTCACTACTCTGTAAACTACAGTTATCTTTAGGGTAAACAAAGGTTTAAATGTGCATATGAGTTCCAAACAATAAGAATGAAACTTATTATTTCAGCTACTCATGTAAGAAATGAACATAAGTATATGGATATTTTATGGTATAAACCCATTGTAAAAAAATCAAAATTAGGTGTTTATACATACAGTAAAAGGGCAGCACCAAACTTGGGCAAGCCTATGGCAGCTGTGTATTTGGTGAAAGAAGCAGAGGCGGCATCGAATCCAACTTCAGCACCAAGACCTAGAACCTTGTAGTCAACTACTGCCTTTAAATTTAAAATTGGGGATCGCTTCAGGCCTATACTCGCATCAATGTAAACACCGGGATGGCGATACTGAACATCAAGCTGAGGTTAAATAAAAACAGCTCGCGTTAGTATTTTTGTATGATCAATCATTTAGAAACCTTATGACACTGATTTTCGATGTAAGACCATACTTGCAACATGGCCAAAATCATATTATATTTATACTTAGAAAAACTACTAACCTGTCCAGATTTAGGATCAGGAACTTTAAAGCTTACTGCTGCATTTGTGTGTGGCATTACTTCATCAAAAGTTAATCTTCTTGACACCTGCAAAAAGAATTGTTAGAACTGTATCCTAACAAAACATCTAATTCTATGAGCAAGTGCCTTAAAAATATTACCGAGGCCTTCATTCGACCTGCTGCAAAACCAGTAATCAGTTCCTGTAACAAAAAGTAAAATTTGCTGAGACAAAACATTGTGTTTTATTATTTGAAGTAATAATGACTTCATATACGTGCTCATAAATCATACCATGGGATTTGATCCATGAAATGATAAAGAAATATCGTTGTCACATCGGTAACCTTCGGTCAATAGATCTGCATTATGAAGAGTATAAGTAATCCAAAAAGTACATTTTCTCTATGTCATCAAGGACGTCTCTCAACAGCCCTAGAAAACATCTTAAACTTTAAAGTAGTGAAAAAACCGACCCGACCCGAACCCAATTAAGCCAATTCGGGTCAATTTGGGTCAACCCGACCAACCCAAGTTCTAAATAGGGTTGGGTTCGGGTATGTTTTTTTTAGGCTCAACCCGACCAACCCGACTTTTACAATGTAAACATATTGAAGTAAGCAATATTTTTAATCATTTTACTTACACTCGGGATGACCCGAACCCGACTAACCTGAGTTCTAAATAGGGTCGGGTTCGGGTATGTTTTTTTAGCCTTAGCTCGAATTGACCCGAAACCGACCGGCTCAACACGACTAACACCCCTAGTCGGGTTCAAAGTTGTTGAACATTAGTAAGGTATATATCATGCGTGAACACCACTAATTAGTAAGCTGGCATATAGCACGACTGATAATTAGGAATTTGAAATACCAGAAGGTTTACTTACATTTTGCTCTTTTACGGATCTCTGAAGCTTTACATTTTGCTATTTTACCGATCTCTGAAAAAGGTATTCCGTTGCCCATTTGTAAATTAGAATTCAGTTTACAATGTTGTACTCAGCCATCCAGATTAATCTGTCAAATATATCATGTCCTGCTAAAATGTCACTCATGTAAAAAAAAAAAAAAAAAAAAAAAAAAAACATTTTTTTTAACTCACAATTCAAAGGACTAATCAGGTTTATAAGTGACCATGGTCACACTTTCTTCTTCTTCTTCTTCTTTAACAATCTAAAGGACTAATTAGGTTTATAAGTGACCATGGTCACATCCTTTTTTTTTTTTTTTTTTTTTCTTTTTAACAATTCAAAGGACTAATTAAACAAGACGTGTGCAGAAAATTTATGGACCAAAATCAGACAAAAGTGGGCAAAAATCCATGACATTGTTCCGCCCCACTTACACAAATTAAATAAATAAGCTTTAAAATAAACATTCAACCTTAAAAGATAACACATATATAATTGATGGTGAAGATTAGTGTACCTTGTTATAATTTAATGTTGATGTTGTTGAAGATGCTTTTAATTTGTCGAGCTAAAGTTATACTATAAATTTCAAGACTTGTACAAGGGTTTAGGGTTTTAGTGTGTGTGCATTATGATGGCTTGATGAAGAATTCATTTTAAAGTTATCACATTTTTTTGCTTAATTTTATGTGTTTTTAAAGTTTTATTTTCAGCTTTTAATTGTAATGATAAAAATTAAATAAATAAAATAAAAATTATGAGGTATAAATGAAAATTAATATAAGTTTAAGAATTTGAGGTTGGGATGACAAAAGCACCTAAAACCAACGAAGAAAACTGAAACCCGAACCGGATGAGTCGGGTTCGAGGAGGGTATGGATACGGGTTTGGGTAGAAGTATTTTTTTTTTCCCCTAGGTACGGGTTTGGTTACGTGTTCTGGTAATACCCGCCCGTTTAATCGTACCCATATTCGTACCCGTTTACCCGAGTTTATACCCGCCTATTTTATATAAACTATAAAGCCCAAGCCAAGTTGTGGATTCTTGACCCTTTACAAAATTTGTTTCCACTCGTTATAATAGCTTATATGAGTATATCTTGGTAATTACAAAAAGACAAATACTCGCGTCTAGTCTTGACGCTTCAATTCTGAAACATTAACTGATCTTTCTTTGTTCCAATTCTTGCTATTTTCTAGTTATTGAATACATGTTTTTTGACATAGTTTATTTGTTTTCTTCTAAGTTAAGAATTAGGATCATTAAAAACGATTTAAAATGAATGAAAATAGTATTGGTTATAGGTTATAAATAAAAATAATAATAAAATTTTATGGTTTATGAATATTGGTGCTGTTTATATAGGAAATGGAAAAAATAAAATTTTTCGTCTGGCAAGAAGTCTAGTCAGCCTTTCAATACTTTTCGTGTCCAGCAAATCGTGTTTCCAGCCTTGCATTTTAAATCCAGCCGCAAGTTTTCATTGTTCAGTATTCAGTTTCCTTTAATAGTTTACAGACTTGCATTCAATAGTTACTTTAATTATCTTACAACATTTTTTTTCTTTAAGCCAACGTCTAGCCCAATGGCTATATTATAATTGTTCATGTGTTATTTTATCATATTTAATATTACTATATTATTAATTTTATTTAAACATGTTGAATCGACAAATTATTAACATTTTTCAGTGCTTGACTTATTTATTTAAACAAGTTAAGCGAGTCACCGTGTTATGCATGTCTTGGTTATGGTTGAATTTTTTGACACGATTATTAAATGGGTCGTGTTTGGTTAGAGGTTATATCAACCCGCAAACCTGAATAGGTAAACCGAACACGACTCGATTGCTACCGCTAATTGTATAGGGCCTTTTACTTGAAATTTGTAGACAGAGTGGAGACGTATATATGTTTCTACGCATGAAGCCGAAAACCAGGATGTGCTATACGTTGTTTCGAATACTTTGTTTAGAACTAGTTTTTCTTTTTGGTAAAATTAAAAAAACATAATTTTTTGTTATTTTTATATAAAATGTAGAATTTTATCGGACATTTTCGAACAACAATTCTACCGGACATTAACTGACGGTAAAATGGTACTCCTTCCGTCCCAAAATTATTGTCCCCGACAAAAAATACACAGCTTAATAAAAGTACATTTATTACAGCTTTCTCTTTCTTACTTTTTGACAGAATGACAATTTTGCTCTTAGTTAATTAATTAAAGTATTCTTTAAGGTATGTAATAATAATTTTAAACAAGGGTAATATAGTAAATTTGGTTAGACTTCCTTATCTATTTTTAGTAGTGGACAATTAAATTGGGACATACAAAAAGGAAACGTGGATAATAAAATTGGTACGGAGGGGAGTAGAACATTGGATAATAAATTTGGTTAAACTTCCTTATCTATTTTAAGTAGTGATCACTTTTTCTACATTACTTTGCTAGAGCATTTTTTTAAGCATGATCCAAATTACCTTCTTTTGACAGTTTTCAATAATATGTACTTGTTATTAGCCCAAAGAAAAATACATACACTCAAGAAACATGGTCTCATAATACATGCATCAGTAAAATGTTTTTTGATTTTTCCTTCATTAAGAATTTTTATCTTTTTGAAGAGTCAAACCACTTGGTATATAGTTGCAGACCCCATGAAGTAGAAATCCATGTGGGTATAAATACGAATAAAAATAAAGGGAACTGTGTTGTTTGGGTGGTGCATGCTTCAAGCTACATAACCAATTAACCACCACTCATTCCAAAAGGATCCAAATCAAGAAATCCAAACATAAATCCACATTCACTTAACAACAACCACAATGTGGACTTGAAATAATATCACCAAATGTTCAATCACCTTCAACCACCACTCCTCCACCTTATACCACCACCTTTCGCCGCTATCGGCTAAATTACAACTAGTATCATTCTTTAACATTCAGCATATTCTCTTTAGAAAACATCTGTAAACAAGCACAGATATACACATACCATGACAACATCCTCTTACTGTTTTTCTTCCACTAGAAACCATATCACACATTCAAATTTCTTGTTTCTTAATTCAAATCTTTATTTACCAAAACAAAGAAATCATGTTGCTTTGGATCAAGGGACTAAAAAGGATTTGGTTTTGAACATACCGAAGTCCTCTTTTTCGCTTTTGAGCACAAAAAACTATCATAAGTCCACACGCCTCTATGCGTCTTTATCTGAGTCGTCAAGTGAGCATCAAGAAAATGTTGAAGATAGTGAATTGCCTGGTATGGCTCAGGCTTTTCACATATCTAACAAAACAGCTTCTGCTATATCGATTTGCATAGCAGTTGCAGCTTTGAGTTTGCCGATTTTCATGAAGTCTTTGGCTCAAGGGATGGGTTTGAAGATCAAGTTGTTATCATATGCAACGCTTTTGTTTGGGTTCTATATGGCTTGGAACATTGGTGCTAATGATGTGGCGAATGCTATGGGGACGTCTGTGGGGTCTGGGGCTTTGACACTTAGGCAGGCAGTGCTGACAGCCGCAGTGTTGGAATTTTCGGGGGCGTTGTTGATGGGCAGGCATGTGACAAACACAATGCAGAAAGGGATTCTCGTTGCTAATGTTTTTCAAGGGAAGGATACTTTGCTTTTTGTGGGGTTGTTATCGTCTTTAGCAGCTGCTGGTACTTGGTTACAGGTAAATATCGAGACTTTTTGATACTTGCTAGTTGATACTGCTATCTATTAAGGTCAAAGATTGATTGGGTCACTGTGAGTCCCTTTGACTATATGGTCAAAGTCAAACAAATATGGTATATGATCTTGAATATAGGATCCTGGGTGGACTCAAATTTTATTTGCAGTTAAAATAAATAAATGTTATGATAGTGCATAGCTGCATACCCCTGTAAGAAATCATAGGATCTTGCACTAACCTAAGGAACCCTTTATTCCTAGAAACAAAAAGATCCTTAAACCAAACTAGGGAGCTGCATTTGACTTTTTATATAGAAAAAATGTTGACTTTTTGGGTCTTGATCAGGTTGCATCTTTTTATGGTTGGCCGGTCTCAACTACACACTGTATTGTAGGATCAATGGTTGGGTTCGGTCTTGTGTATGGAGGACCTGGTGCAGTTTTCTGGAGTTCATTAGCGAGGGTAACATCCTCTTGGGTTATATCACCAGTTTTGGGTGCTGCAGTTTCTTTCCTCGTGTACAAATGCATCCGTAGGGTACGTACAATCTACAAGACTGTATATTCTGTCACTTTTCTTGGTTGTAGTCACTACAGCCTCAATCTTACGAACACCGTTATGTATTTCTAACCCGTTTATACTATATTTAGTTTGTTTACAGTGCTCCAAACCCTGGACAAGCAGCGGCTGCAGCCGCACCGATTGCTGTTTTCGTGGGTGTCACAGCAATTACTTATGCAGCTTTTCCTCTTAGTAACACACTCCCAATAGCACTAGCCCAAGCTTTAGGATGTGGGACATTAGGCGCGTTCATTGTCAACAAGGTCATCCGTAAGCAGCTAGGTCACCTCCTAGACAAGTCAAAGTCAACTGAACAAGAGCAACACGAAGAGTCAGCCCCAAAAAGCATCGGGTTCCTATCCGATATTGCCGGTCCTACCGGCACCCAACTGGAAATAGTTTACGGTGTGTTTGGCGACATGCAGATTCTATCCGCTTGCTTCATGTCCTTCGCACATGGTGGAAATGACGTTTCAAACGCAATAGGTCCATTAGCTGCGGCTCTTTCTATATTACAAGGTGGGGCCACCGGGGGCGAACTTGTCATTCCATTGGATGTTCTTGCTTGGGGTGGGTTCGGGATTGTTGCAGGGCTAATGATGTGGGGGTATAGAGTGATAGCTACAATCGGTAAAAAGATTACAGAGTTAACTCCTACAAGAGGATTTGCAGCCGAATTTGCTGCTGCTTCTGTTGTTCTCTTTGCATCAAAACTTGGACTACCTATATCGGCTACTCATACGCTAGTGGGTGCGGTTATGGGAGTCGGGTTTGCTAGGGGACTAAATAGCGTGAGAGCAGAAACCGTGAGGGAAATTGTTACTTCATGGGCAGTGACTATTCCAGTTGGGGGCTTCTTAGCTGTGGTCTACACATGGCTCTTTACCAAGTTATTGCCACATATTTTTTGAGTGTACATCGAAATGATTCAAACTTGAACCACTCGGAGGTTTTATTGAACACAAATAACTTGTCTTTTTTAATTCTATATATATAATCTATGATTATCTAAATTGGAAATCATCGTTTCTGTAGTTTGGCATCATTTAGGCGATAAAAAACCGCCTATCATTGGAGTGAATATATATTTGTTGCATGTACCATAACGATATAAGATTTTGGTAAAAAAGGAGCAACGTTTATTGGGTTTTACTTATTAGCAAATGGGTTTTTCTAACTTGTGCCCTGGGGGCACAAGTTAAGCACACCAAAAGGACAGTGGGTCCCACGAAAAAGTACAAGAAAGTACTGAGGGACCCAAGAATTTTGTTGTACTTTCTTGTACTTTCTTGTACTTTTTCGTGGGACCCACTGTCCTTTTTGGTGTGCTTAACTTGTGCCCCCAGGGCACAAGTTAGAAAAACCCTTAGCAAATGCATGCACAATCTTTTTTTTTCCCCATTATACAAATAGTCTGTTTCTGCGTCTCAAGTAAGTGAAGTCCTAGTAAAAGAAGGAGCAGCCTTTATCGGTTGCTCCAGATCTTGACCTTAAACACAAACAAATAACATGTTCCAATAATGTTGAAGGTCATAAAACTATATGACGGGTAACAGGTACAATGGAAAAGCAACAACATTTTGCAGTTTATATTCATAGAACTACATACCAGTTTCACGCAGTTTCAAGTCAGTCGTTCATGGAGATAGTTCTTGGATGGATGTCAGACTAGGCTCCCAATCAGATCCCCGACCTGACTTGGACTTTGACTTCAAGACTAACGGTGGTATACCTTGTCTGTTTGACTGTATATGTTTCTTGACCAAGGATCTGGACCATTTCTCTTTTGAAACATAATAATCACTTGCTGAAAAAACGGAATCATCAGACTCATCTGTAACCTGTAGTCCTGTTGATTTGTTCTTTCTGGCAGAGTGTCTTTTCTTCAACTTATTTAACGTCGTGACGGGAAGTAATAAGTACTTTTGTCCGGGCAAGAGGATATCCGTTGCTGATAAAACAGCTTCATATGGATTCTTGAAAACCTCGGGCCAAGCAAAGCACATCCCTGGGTATCTCTTTATTAATTGAGAAACCACAATAGGATTTCGATATAGATCTTCTTTCCCACCAGCATGAACAACCCTAACACAGAATTCCTTTGAATTTATGCTACTCCCAGTTGAAAAGGAAACCTCTTTAACCTCCTTACGGTTTCGTGAATCTTTGTTGTCCAATGAACGGACTCCAAAGAGTGAATCCAAACACCCGTTAAACATCTCAAGAAACTTAAGTCTGTAGATACCATATGCAATCAATACAAACCACTAAAAACCCGGATTTTATTTTGGTTTTTTCTTGTTTTTGCTTTTTCTATGGCCAGCTCTTTTGATAAAACCAAAGTTTTAGTAAGTACTTGTTGTCTGGCATAATGGCATGTAATGTGTCTTTGTAGATATCAATTTGTCAACAATGATCATTTTCATAGATCCCATGAAGAACAACAACAAATCTCTACATACGATTACGAACCATAACTCTTTAAAAATAACTTAAGGATTTCGATCTTTGCCAGCTCATCAAACACATCCGTGTACTCATATCATACTCCCAAAGGCCTGAGGACACTTGGCGTTCAAGTTTCTTTTGTCTTCCGCTAATCCAATTATTATGAAGCACAAAACAACCTATATCCATGCATGTTGACGTAACATTACTTGAATCCCATAGATCTCGGTAGGCTCCATTCGGAAAGAGGTTTCTATCCAAGAAACGGACAGTAAGATTTGTTTCGGGTTCTAGACACATGTCGTCATTCACACGATATGACCCATTTAACCCACACAATGTATCATAAAAACTTGGTTGTTCTGAAAGATTAGATGTAGATGCATGCTTCACTACCTTCTCTAAAGCAGCAATTGTTGAATTATCAGAGCGAGCATAGTAAAATCCAGAGTTTAGACGCCGAGGCATATTTATTGGACCTACACATAAGACAAGAGTAATTAACAACTTAAGTATAAGAAAATATTAGCTTAAAAGAAACGGGCCAAATATGTCGAAAGTCACCAAAGAGCAATTTTTTTTTTTCTTTTTCTAAATCACTTTCTTAAAAAAAACATAATTATCTATTAAAATAATACAATTTTTGCAATCATATGTTTAAAAAATAATAATTATTAAGAGGGTTCTGCTAAACCCTTCGTAAAAAATGGAAAAAACTTGAAAAAAGGGGCGCCTCCGAATTAATTTTTTTGACAAACCATCAAATTTATAACAGATTATAAATACAATTCATTAGCTAACCAATCTGTAACAAAATCCATGGATATAAAATCATAGAAAATTACACTATTTGATCTCAAGTTTCGAAGTATAATCAATTGTTATAGAATAATAACTTGAGAAGATAACTTCATGTCCATGCTTGAAAAACAAACCTGTGATTTTGTACTCATCTGACTGAGCCACGAAAACAGCAGGACCGAATGTGGCAAGTAGTGGCAAAGGATTTTTGAACCAAAAAACATCAACATCGCTCATTAATAAGTTATAGCCCAGCTTCAGAATTTGCAAAACTATCCTCGATTTCACTTTTGTTACCCTTTGAAAGCATTCTGTTCCAAAGTGGCAGTCATTGTAGCTGATGTTGCTTGGAGCCAATCTATCCCTAAAAACAGGTAATCCCTACAAAAAGAACACGTGTTACATTATATAACCTTAAAGATAAAAGATGTATAAGATCCAAACTTTAAGTCAACAATCATAAAATTGCTCACCTGCAAGACACAGAAGTCGTATATTTCATCATCAAGGGCGCACACCACAAAGTTTGAAACGTGAAGGAGGTGTAGTCTACATACCCAACTCATTAACATATCTTTATAACTATATCCAGCAACTGCCAGCATGATTGTCTTATTCTGGTCCGATCGTGTAGATAATAGAACCTCTAGAGAGAACGGAAGGGATAATGGCTCTAATGATGTCAACTGCTTGTCATTTGAGCAGTTTACATTTCCCTCTAGTGACCTTATATTATCAAAACAGCTTAAAAGTTTCTTATGTTTATCTGATCTAAATATCCTTAATGAAGTAAAGCTTAAACCTATATGGGATCCTAATGGATAAACCATGTTTTCAGTAGTACTTCCAAAATGATAGTGTCCGTTACATTTAAAAAGTTTGATAACATTGGAGTAACTGGCTTCACGGGTAGATAATGATCCATAAAAAGCTTTCAAATGGGAATTTCCGACATTTTCCCAGTTTCTTGCTTCCATTGTATCGCCATCATCAGGACTACTAATAAAGAAACTTGAAATGGTCCAACTTGCATCAAATACAAACCTAAAATTAGAGGACAAAGCCTCGTTAACGACCCAAAGGGTGTGAAAACCTTTCCCATACAAATATGGGGGAAGAACTCCGTTGTGCAAAGGAAGATCTCCATTATTCCATGCCATAATTATCTTTTTGTCATCGCAGCGTTCCCTTCGTTCATGAGAAAGAAAGTCCTGCAACTGATGGAAGAGAATAGAGGTTAAGGGTGGTGTTTGGATGTGAGTACTAAAAGTGAATATGTGATACTTTATAGGTCTTTGCAAAACATAAAGGCTTGAAGCCACAAAAATCATAATCACTTCCAGATGCATACCCAAATATTAACAATAAGTTATTCGTTCACTTAAAATATGTATTCCATTATTTTCCTACCTTTTTCATTTTAATCCTTTCACCATTGTCCCCTAGCCACTTTTTTCCATCTACATCCAATTGAAATGGGAAATCTGAGACATTTCTTGATGAAGCAATGAGGAGCCAATCATGGTCAAGTTTATGAACATAACTTAATGTTGAAAAAAAGTCCGGTAAAAGGATAGTCTCCGAATCCATTAGGACAGATATATCGGAATTTGATGCTTGCGCTCTTGCAACCATTGAATGAAAGAATGGAGTACCTAAAAATCTAAACATAAAAAAAAAATGTAAATTTTTAGTCTACTACATTGGTGCCCATTATATCAAGGAATCCTACATATAACACTTGTTATATATGTAGAACAAGATTAAGGGAGTGTTTGGATGTGCATTCTAAATCTAATGCATAAATTGCGAATTTTGGTAAAAAGATATTGGTACATTGCATCACATGTTATAAACTGTGTTGCATATATCGATAGAAGGTGAATAGTATATATGTTCAAAACTGATCATTACGACTCCTGACACTAAATCATTAAACACATCCAAACAACCCCTATAGCGGTGATTCATCTTCAATATCATACATGTTCAAGTTATACGATATTACACCCACCAATGCAAATTTAAGCGTGCCCTTAAGATATAATCGATAAACAACGAAACTTGAAGTGAATTATAAAGAGCTTACGTGAAATCAATATCGGGTTCAACTGAAACACGAGAGCCAGGGCCAAATGAAGCTGCAAACGAAAAAACTGAAGGGTCTTGG
The DNA here is from genome assembly GCA_030686995.1 of Artemisia argyi. Classification (NCBI taxonomy): domain Eukaryota; kingdom Viridiplantae; phylum Streptophyta; class Magnoliopsida; order Asterales; family Asteraceae; genus Artemisia; species Artemisia argyi. The sequence goes on along the minus strand of JARVZY010003283.1, from coordinate 33,749 downwards.
CTAAAAAGAACAACCCTGATGTCTTGCGATAAACCAAGCCATGATCTAATAGCTAAAGACTGTTTACTCCCAACTGAACCACTAAAAGGCGTAACAGATGCAAAGATTGTTACAGTGGGTCCTACTGAGCTAGTAAGAGTCCCGATTTGCTCGTTAATGGTGGAGTTTGGCATTAATTGAGTAGTGGCATAGAATGAGATTGTAATTAAGACCAACCCACATAGCCAAACTAGCCATAAACCAATCTTTAGTGCTTGTAAATGGAAATTCACCATTTTTAGCCAAAAAACATATGTAAGAATAACCTCAAACTCTTTATGTAGTTAAGAAAAAGTAAACTGTTTTTTTAAAACACATCAGTTCATCTAAGATTGAGGTGAGTTTGATCCAGAAGTACCGTTTTTGGTTTAAAAAAACAACAGACAAGTATGCGAAATAACCCAATTTTCTATACAAAAATAAAGACTAAAATTTTATTAAACAAGTTAAAAAGATTTGATATGGGTATGATCAAGAAGTAGCATTTTTAACATAGAAACCAAGAATTGTACCAAGAAAGAACCTGAACTCAGATTCTTGATGAGTCTAATGAAAAAACAATAAACTCAAGTAAAGATTTGAAAAGGGTATGATTAAAAATTACCCTTTTTAACATTAAAACCAAGTATTGTAACAAAAATGAAGTGAACTCAGAATCTTAATAAGCAATGAAAAACACCCTTTGGTTAGAACAAAGATTTATAAAAACAATGAACTCAAGTAAAGATTTGACAAGGGTATGATCAAAAAGTACCACTATCTAAATAAAACTTAATATTTTTTGTAAATAACCAAAGAACTAGTTTTATTTCATATGATAATGTAGCTTATTTTTCATGGAAAAAAAGGCTTAAAAGTGTGAAAAGTCGGGAAAAGTGAGAATTTAACGGAAAAGTTGGGGGGAATGCACCACCGGAAAAGGCGTAGGTGGTGGAGGAGGAGCAAGATACATGTGAGACTTGACGTCAAGTGGGGGTCACCACCCACCCACCGGGTCAAACACTCAGTCTTTCAACTCATTTTATATTCAAAGGTTTTTTTGACTTGTGTTATATTTGTAATTCTACCCCTTAGAGTTTATCAGAAAGAACATTTGAACCATGCACATAAACAAACTATCAAAAAGCAGGGGTGAGCATTGTTCGGTTTGGCCAGGTTTTAGGTTAAAACCGAAACCGAATGGAAAAAATTTTGGTTTTTGCTTTCTAAAAACTGTTCAATTTCGGTTGTATCTAGGTTCGGTTTTTTTGGTTTTTGGTTTCATTTCATATTAGTTTTTCGGTTTCTAATTGATTTATTGGGGTATGATCTCTCAAATTTGCAATTTATCATAAATTAACACTTTCAAGTTTTTTTTTTTTTTTTTTTTTTTTTTGGTAATCATGGGTTTCCGACTCGACATTGCGAGCCGACTAATCCCACGGCGACTATCCTTTTAGATAGCCCGCGTAATAATGATTAAAAAAAAACTAATGACCATAAAACAAATAATAGAAAATTATTGCTTTACATGTCACGAATTGACACAATAATAACAATAAAAAACTAATAAACACCAAAATCCTAGAAAAGAAAATGCTTGTGCGTTTTAAATGACAGCTTCAAAAAGCAAACGAGACAATAGTGTTTTAAGATGATATGTATTTTTTTCGGTTTGCCTTTTGTGCTCAAACCAAACTGAACCGCAAACTTCGGTTTTTCAAAAATACGAAAAGCAAACCATTGGTTTTTCAAACGGTTTCAGTTTTTTTTTTGTTCATTTTCTCGGTTATTTTTTGTTTAGGTTTTGTTTCTCGGTTTTATGCACACCCCTATCAAAAAGAGTGAACCACATTCAAAACTCATTAATTTATTCATTTCTCGACCGTGAACCCAATTCTTCGCCATTATGATATGATCAAACTAGAAATCACTTAAGAAATGAAGTTTGACTCGCAAAACAACTAGAAATTTAAGAAGATAAGAATTGAACTCGGAATTGAATCACAATGGAACGTTTATTGATAACATAAATAGTTGTGTGAATTACATAGAGAAAAGTAGAGAATATGAATTAAATATTACATCATAATAAAAGTGACAAGTCATTTGGGTTTTTAACCAATTAACTTTCCTGCCAAAAACTAGTATAATAAACTAACTCGTTCCATGTGACTTGCACGTGATCATTGACCCATGTTGACTAATTTGAATTCGTATCACATTACCATAAGACTAGGTGCAATGGGACCATGAGTTGTCACACCACTTCCCCACCTGGTTGTCCACTCTTTTGTGAAAAATCGATATTGCAAACTACCACGTTGTGAAAGCACCAAAAATTATTTGTGTGTGAGTATATATTGTGACATATATTTGTGTTTAAATATAGTATAATTAATTTTTGTTATTGTAATTTTTCTACAGGTAAAGAAGTAGAGTATAACTAAGATGGTTAAGTTGGTTGTCTTATACTCTTATTACACATGTTTGATGGTGAAGTGTTACATTAGGTTAACTGTAGTATGCACGGCGAACGTTACATCCGGTAAACAAATGAACAAGAATTTTAGAATACAATGGTACCAAATAAATTTTAAAAATATCAGTGCAGATAATTAACCAACAAGAGTAATCTCATAAACACAAGTATTCACACCTCATGTAACAATTTCAGCGATCTTCCATTCATGCAATGATGTAAAATTGGTTATTTTATTTGCGTGACTTTGAAATCGGTCAATAATATGAAATGATCAAAAGAAGCTTTTTTCCATACAAAAAGAAAATCGACAATCTCATGTGAAGGCCAAAAAACTTAGCAAATGTACAACTCCTAATAGATCTTAATCAAACTCGAAAAAGGTTCACAGCAATAGTAGCTGGTCCATCACTCTTTAACTACTATGAGCAATCCCAAATCCTGAAAATACACAATGCATTAACTTGTTCTGAAATCAAGTACAAGTAATAGAAGACGATATGAAAACCAACTTCACCATCATTACTTCAGCTGGGACCATAATCGGGGTTCAACATAAACCTTGCATAATACACCACCTTTTGCTTGTCCTTTTTTACATTCTTCGACCCAACAGGGTCTCTAATTCATAAAAAAGATGCTTACTTTGCAGGCACCATAACTTGTATTAGTCAAGACTGCTCAACACTCGGTCCCTCACGAGCCACAAATCTGTCGCATGATATGTAATCTTCAAAGCTGCAAATACATTATCGTCGGGTTCTTGATCTTGACCTCCTCCTTTCCCTGCACCAACACAGTAAAACAGCTTTGAATCTAGAATAGAGACAGTAAAGTCAACATGTTTGACCATATGTTCACATTTCGTTATAATGAAGGTAGGCATCGAGAACATGATTACTAATTTGGGATCTTAGAATCATTAAAGAACGGGATGTTGACATACCTGGTGCTTTCAAGAGAAGAATAGTTAGAATGCCTGTGGTGAGAACGCTTGCTAGGTGGAGACCTTGATACTTGTCTATAAATGAAACAATCCCACATGCTAAGACAGTGAGTTCAAATAAATATTGGGAAGGCACCCAACACACTATCTAATATGATCTTAGTTTATGAGAACTGCCTTGTTAGCTTCTGTTATTCCAACATATATGTAACAGATGCACATCTTAAACCCTCCAAAAAAAGCAGAAATGCTGAGTTTGGAAGTTGCCCATTGAAATTCTGATCTTATGAAAAACAAGGGGCCTTTATTTCTTCCTATACAAAACTTTATGTATACAGATGGACATTTTAGAGGTCCTAAACAGAATAAGTTACGGATTCTGCTCACATAAGTAACATTACCTTTTTCACATATATATTATCGCTATAGTTGGTAATTATAGGAGCATACTAGAACAAAACAGTACTGTAAAGGCAATGTCTAGCGATCATTTATACCAAGCGCACACATCTACCCGCATGATTCTGTAGTCGTCTAAATAATGCAGTGTAATAAAGACATGGCATGTCAAGCAGGAACAGTTTATTTAAGATGAGGATAAATATCTAGCCTCCTTTATAAGTTAGAACTTATTGGTTCAGATATCAAGTACACAAATCTAATGATGAACAAGATTGATTTTTTTTATTATTATTATTATTTTTTTTTTGAAAAGCTAATGATGAACAAGATTAACAATGTATAAACAAAAACAGTTGGATATACCTCCACATGCCTACAGAATATGATATTAATCTTATCGTGAAAATGTAAACAAGCTAAATTAATTAACAAGATTTAATAATAAATATGCTAATAATATAGAGAGAGATAATAGCAAAATCAAATACCTTCTTGACCTGACAGGTGATGGCGATCTATCATGTCTTTTAGAACGCACCTTCCTGCAATTAGAAAACTCAAATAAGTAACCTCAAAGGAACGAAACCAGAATTGACAATATCAAGTTGTTTTTTGAAGAACCTTCTTGAGTCACTGGAAGAACTATCACTCGAACCATGAGCACGGCTAACCGATGAGTTGTCCTTGCTGCTCCTATGCCTACCTGGTGAAGAAGAACGATCCCTTTTGTGCCTGCCAGGTGACGGAGAACGATCCCTTTTGTGCCTGCCAGGTGACGGAGAACGATCCCTTTTGTGCCTGCCAGGTGACGGAGAACGATGCCTTTTGTGTTTCTTTTCATCTTTTCTTTCTCGCTTTCGGTCATCTTCTTTGGCATAGGATCTTCTATCCCTGTCTCTCTCTTTCTTATCATCCTTAATCTCATTCTTACTGACCCTTTTCTCTGAGTCTCGCTCCTTTATTTTCTCTTTGGAGCCATTTTGATCATCCTTCTTCTCCCTCTTTATATGTTTCTCATCCTGGATCTTACTACTCTCATCTAACTTCAAATGTTTCTTGTCCTTACCACTCTCCACCTCCCCATTGTAGTCTTTACTAGAGGACCTCCTTTTATTATCATTCTTATCCACCCCATTTCTTGGGCTCCTACCTTGAGCATCATCTGGTAATGAATCCTCGGTATTAAGACCACCCTTAACTAGCAGTTCATGCTTACTAGCATCCATGTCTCCTTCACTCTGCTTTGACTTTGAAACATCAGAATTATCTCGTTTGACTTTCTCAGCACTGGAATGATCATTGTAATCATCCATATTTACATTTGGGCCCACTCCATGGGAATCACTTTCTTCTTTTAGATGCTTCTTACCAGACACCTTACCATCATCTGCCGGTGAACTTCCATTCACTGCTGGGTGGACGGTAGGCCTACTACTAGTGGAAGATGGAATAGATGAATTCTGAACTTCCATATCCTCATCATCATCCGATGCATAGCTACCAAGTCCTAGGACATCTCCAGGTGAGCTGGAGCTAGACTTCCCACTTGCATCATCCAGATCAGTTCCTTTGGTTTTGGCTGGAATTAGGACCTTTGCGGAAGACTTGGGAGTTATAGCTGCTGATGAAGATGCTGATATCATATCCCTTGAAGCAACAGCCTTTGGCCCAACTACAAACCGACAAAAGAGAAAAAGATAAAGAGGAAAAGAAAACATCATTGGTAAAATTATACTGCAGATCATTGGAAAATGGAAAGCTTGTCACAAAAATGAAAAAGAGTTGTTAATGCCAACCTTCCACATTAAGATCGTCTTCTTCTATAACTTGTGTTGCAATTTCATCAAAAAGTTCATCTGTAACCTGATCAAAAGCATGCAGGCAACTATCTTAGTACCCAAGCACCAACAATAAGTTGAGATATCAGAAAGATCTAAAGATTCAAGATTGCTTGTATATTTGCTTTAATTAGAATGTGAAGGTATATTTGCGCAATCAAGTATTAGTTGGCAATTATTGCAATTGTTTTCGGATTGACTGATAATGAAACATAACATGCTTGATACAAATAAAAAACGTAAAGAAATAATTAGCATCTATTGCCCCCACCTTCAAAAGAACTTCAGTTAAGATACGCTTTATTTCCTGGTTAATTGCAGCAGTTCTATCTGCTTCGATTTGATCCTGCATAGAAATGTAACAGAATTGTCAGTTTACTTGAGAAAAAATAGAGTAAAAACTAAATAGATGCATGATTCTGGCAGCCTTTCTATAAATCTAAACAGACAATAATTATAAGCTCTATAAAACAAATTTATCATGCATATGCAGAATAGAACCTCATCTTCGCTCTCTTCTTCTGTTGACCTATACGGCTCCATGCTTTTCCCATCCACCTGTTCTCCCTTCCCAAGACGCTGGTCCATATCATCATCTTCATTAGATTCAGTGTCCTGCCTGGAAAGCCCTGGGGCTGAACTTCCAATAAAAGGTTTCTTCTTGATAATTTCCTCTTTAAGCCAATTTGGGACTGAAGCCTGAAAACTCTTCTAGTCTAAGATATAGGATAGACAACAACCCAACCGAGCAGAAATGATTTGTATGCTTCAATACCTTTTTAGGGCGCTCAGGAAACCCAGGAATCCCGTATGTATCACCAGGGAAGGCATTTGTTGCATTAAATGCATTTGATGCCCCGATAGGAAAGGCAGTGTTTGCAGATGGCATACCTGGTTGGAAGCCTGATCCAGCCATTCCCCCAAATAAAGGTGCCGAGTGCATAGAAGCTGGAGAGAGATCAGCCTGTGAGAAGAAACTAAAATCAGCGTTCATGTACATATCACCAAAAAGCTGCAAGAATAATAAAGGTCAGGATCAAAACCTGTTGCCCTGTGGGGTGGACAGGAGGCATAGAAGGATAAGGCATTCCAGGCGTAGCAGATGAATTCCATGCATTGATTGAAGGTATAGCTGTAGCAGTGGATAGTCCCCCTGTTGAACCCCCAGACTCATGACCATATGTAGATTGTCCATATGGGTCATGATCATGACCATACCTCGGCCCAAAATCTAAAGGTTGATTGCTAGGATCAGTTGTTGGCTCAGTTGATGAGTTGTTATATGCATAGTGAGGTTGTTCAATGGACATTGATCTATCATTAGGAGATATTGATTGTTGGACATGGTGTTGCGGAGCTGGAGCAAAATGCATATGCGATGGTTGATAAGACTGTCCATTCATATCTCTTGGCTCTTCTTTACCTGCAATTCAAACGTTAAGTCACCCACTGAGGTATGCACTGTTGCAGTTTCTTAATGACATTAATTCAGAAGTTATAAGTGCATGAGCTTTCTGACAAAAGGGTATACAATTTTCCTGTACTTTTTTTTTAGTAAAGAAATAAAGAGTGCATTTTTTTTACAAGTGATCCTGGATAACTAAGATACCGCATTGGATTCTTAGGATTTGATGCTTGATTCTTTAAATTATTTAATTATACAAAAAATTGCTGTTCTTTTAGCAATATATATATCAGAAGTAGTATTATCCAGGTATCAAGGTTATTTAGATTCTAAATAATATTGTGAAAATGAGTCACAAAACTTAATTCTCTTCCTCTAGATTCTTCCAGCAATTATTCTTGCAAACCCCATTATTCAAGAATCCTACCCAGTCTTTACGTAACATAATTTTTTATGTCAACATGAAAGTAAGGTATCTGTAATACTTTTGGAAAAGAAAAATATATACTTTGCATGGCCGTACCCAAAGAACCAGAGGAACAAAAATAAATAGTACAAAACCACAGAACAATATCAATCAGTAGGTTATGGAAATAAAGTAAGAAAAAGAAGAATGAACAATTTCACAATATAGTATATTAAGGATATGCTAATCTATCCAAACCCATTCAGACATAACCACTGTGTAATTCGTTCAAGCTAGTTTGATTAAAGCCAATGAAAGCTTGTGAGAGAAACATATCAAACAAGCATAATGAGCAAGCCTCAAAATTAGTCAGACTTGGAGCTTCAAAAGAGGTTAGTCATATTTTTTGGCAAGACCTTTCTGGGAAAATTTCTTCAATTTAACAATAATTGTCGACTGGGCATGCCCGGGTAAAACAACAGAAGCTCCTTCACATGGAAGTATGGGACATGATAAACTTACAAGGTAACTCATTTCACCCGGAAGTGGTACAACTTACAACGTGGTCGTAGACTTCAATAACTTTTGTTCAAAAGAAGCCTTATAAGTTACTATTTAATGTATGGATGCCTCATATAGAAAAGAAAAATCAGACACTTTCACATGTTACAATTCATGTCCCAGTTTCACAACCACGTCATGTTAGTTAGACCCATCTTTGATGCAGCTGTAGCAAGCTCTTTCTAGCCAAAAGAAAGTACAGTTTTCCAGTTACAGTCTACTAAAATGCAAAATTCTAGTCAATCTTAAATATTGAGCAGTGTATGATATTATTATTAGGTACTTTCAAATATCAATACTTGTGGTCAATAAGCAATCTGACTAGCAGGACATTCCCCTCCCTTTCACCATCCTAATAATTTAAACAATAGAAACAAAGGAATAAGGTACTCATGATCTGTTTTTATTCAGAAAGCATGTTTGACGATACTTCTTAAGCACCACATGTAAGCTCACACAGTCACCTCATGGTTAAGATCGTATGCATTCAAATCATACATTTCACTTGCAAAAATGCACCTGATAAACTCTTAGATTGATACAAAATGACATTTCCCACACTACAAGTTATAAACACTAGAGCTAAGGAATAGTTATCCACTAAGAGGAGAACATCAAGAACACGATAATCTTAAAGGCCAACAAGAGAAACTAACGCAATTACGCAAAACGAGCCAAGCAACTGAGTAAGAAAAGATTTGACATCACCAACCATTCATCAGTAAAAGAGCTAAAGATAGCTACCGGTTTATTACAACTCAGATATACTTTAATCAGTAAATGAAAAGAATTGACATCACCAACCTCTCATCATTGGTCAACTAAGGTTTCTATATTTTAACCATCTCAAGTCCATATAATCTCTCACCCTATTATTTTATGATATTGTAAAATTTTTTATGATATTGTTGCAATTAGCAATCGGTAAAAGGTAGTGCAACACCATTCAGCCTTCATGAAAACCATGTACACCCAAAGAAGACTCCAGCTTTCAGGTTACAGCTTATGTTGTTCCACATTAATCAATTCAGCACTTACATAATTACACTTACATAATTAAAGGGGGTATAATGCAAGAGAAGATTTAAACAGATGAACAAACAAGCTTATATTAACATTATGGGAAAAGGAAGACAATATTGGAATATAATTTCTATGTAAGCAGTTCTTCAAACAAGCTTCACGTGCTAAATCAAAGACATCAGTTAACTCGTTACCTGCAACAGAAGAATAACTAGAAGGTACCTCCTGCGGATAACCTGATGAACTTATCAGTCCATTATCTTGATGAGGATATGCAGCAGCTGAGTTCGGCAAATTTCCATCTCTGGCAGGATATGAAAATTGTCCATCCGAGGCATATCCAGAATTAAATGAGGGCTCCTGCAACTGGTTTGCAGGAGGCCTAGGTGGCGGTGGAAAAGATGGATACTGTTGATAGTTCGTCGGAGGATGTGAGTTTTGCTGATACTCTTGGTAAGGAGGATCCGGATTCTGTGAATATTGACCCTGATAGTTTATTTCTTCTGGTCGACCAGCAGGCACTGAATGTGGTGGTTGTTGTTGTTGTTGTTGTTGCTGATCATCCGTGACAGTTTTCGAAGCTGCCCATGCTCTAGCCCTAGCAGCCCAATCATCTTCATTTTTATTTTGAGCTACAGTATTAAAACATTAACACAACAATCAGCACATATTCTTCTACTCTGATCACTACGTTCATACATATACAAATCAACAATGTTACTTTTTTAGTATCAGAATATCAATGTCAATTGCACATTATGACCATAAAAAAAATGAACTCTCTCTCTTCCTTATATTTCAAGTGTATTTAGGTAAGCTTCTTAAATATCTTATGCATCTTCAAATAGCTCGAAATTAGTAGTTTAAGCCTATTTCATTTTCTTCTTCATAGATACGCTAATAATCCCTCTACGTAAGTCATACTCAAAACACTTTCAAGAGCTTATAATGTTAACAAGCTCCATAACACAATAAGCTTACCTAAACACCCCAGTCGTTTTATTATGTGATACACCTTTCATCACAATACCACATCTATTCTCAACATGAGTGTTGTATCAAAATGTCAACTAGCACACAATTTACTAAAACCTCATGGTAAGTAATGTTACGAGATTTATTCAAAATCATATAATCTCGTGTTATCTCTCTCACAACGAGTGTTATATCAAATAATCATAGAATATCAACTAAACAACTTTCACACAATTAACTAAATCCATGAACGAACACACGCTTTTGGAGTTTGGAACATATGCATTAATACTGTTACGACAGTCATTCATAGCAAGTGTTATATCAAAACGCTAAACAATCTCAACTATCACACAATTATCTAGAAAACATAAACGACATATAACGAACCTGAATAATCCCAGCCTTGATGTCCCCAGCTTGCATTGTTCCACTCCTACAATCATCAATAATTATTACTCAGTACTCATTTTAACAATGCTCAAAACTTATACGTTTGGCAAAACTAGACGTAGTTGCAAGCAGTAGCAATAGCTGTTTGTTATTTAAATAGGAGCGTTTAAACAAAATATATAAAAACTAAACGCTCGTATCAAACATTATATTCTAAACGCTAAATGCTCCTAAAAGCTCGTCGCCAATGTTTAATGACGATTGGAGCGTATAGCTTTTATATTTTGTTTAAACGCTCCTATTTAAAACACGTCCTTTCATTTTCATAATCCACTTAATAATTATACAGCTACACTACCAAACGTTTTATAAAACTGCTAACGGCTAATATTGCAAAACAATTAAAACCTAAATATAAATAAAAATAAATTAAATAAAATTAAAGCACGTGTTTAATTAATTAAATAATTAGGGTTTACCTGATTAACATTAGGATAATGAGCTTGTGGTGGAGGAGGTCTAGGATGAGAATAATTGTACGGAACCGGTGGTGGTGGAGCGGCGGCGTACGGCGGCGGTGGATGAAGGTGGTGATCGGCGTGTTGTGGAGGCCAGTTTTGTGGTGAGTGGTACTGGAATTGACCGGAGTGCCACGGTTGTTGTGGTGGTGGAAGTGGTGGTGGTTGTTGTTGTGGATCGGACGGTGGTTGTTGTGGTGGTGGTGGTCTGGTGTATCGGAAGTCCATATTGACGGTGTGTTAGGGTTTTAAATTTTAATTGTGATATATAAACGGATGTGACGGCGTTAGCGAAGGTGATGTTTCCGGTGAATAGAGGTGAGATATTGAACGGGAAACGAGAAAAAGAGTGTAGTGGGAGAAGTATGTAGTTAAAGTAAGTTACACTTACCTTCCTTTAACTTTTTATAAACTTTCATTCATCAATGTGAAATTGGTCAAACTTAAAAATTCATTCTTCTATTTAAAGAAACTTCTATTATTTTCAGAAAAACTTTAAAATTCAATCATCTATCTAGAAAACTTACATTATTTTCAGAAAGTATATGCAAAGCTAGAAACTATTAACACACTATTAATACAGATCGAAAACCGGGTTGACCCGGGTCGCTTCAAACTGGGTGGGTTGATGTTGGCGTATGTACCCTCCGGATTGAGGCGGTACGATTAAATACCTTCCGGATCTATGTCAAGCAAGGCATACACAAATGTATCTAAACGAGATAGACCAATATCCGAAGGGTTGAGAATGTCCGCATGACCTCAACCCTCCGGAGATCAGGGCCATTCGGATAAACCAGTAAGTACATGAGTTAAAGTACAAACAAGTACACCAAGTATATGATAATGGAGCATAAGTTAGCAAACATTAAAGAACTAAGTACATACCAGCCTGGCACTCCATGTTGGAGGCCTATAAATAGAGAGGAAATCTTCACTTAAAGGTTAACGAATTCTCTCACTCTCTAATTTCATATATACTTTCTTTCTCTAAGAACATACACTTACTCTCACGCCGGAGGTTGGTCCTGGGATACATTCCCGGGACGAGACTAACGGACGTACCTGTTTTGCAGATATCCGAAGTACCTAACCACCACCAAGGATCATCCCGAATCCGGAGGACCAATACAGGGTCCGAAGGAAATCTTCACTTAAAGGTTACTTCAACAAATTGGCACCATCCGTGGGACCCGTCATTCACTCTACCCGAACTTAGAAATGACTGGTCCTACTCCTACAACACCCGAAGGAAGTGGGAAAGACTCAGAAATAAATCCCACCAGCATAGAACAAATTCAAAATCAACTCACCGCATTGAAAGCTTTAATCCAACAACACAATGCCACAAGGGTAACACCGATTAAGCTCATTCAACTAGACTTCGAGGACGAAGAACCCCAAGATACCGGAACCCATAAAACAGAAGAGGAAACGACGGACGATCTTTCCAAGCCTTTCAAAGCAGCGTCCAAGAGTCCCTTCACCCGAAGGATAATAGACTTCTCCGGACCTAAAAATGCAAAATACCTGATGCCTTCCCACATAAAGTTGTACGATGGATCCACCGATCCGGACGATCACGTCACAAGATTCGAAGGAGCTGCTAACCAGGGTGCTTGGCTTATGCCCATATGGTGTATGATGTTTCAACAAACTTTAGATGATGCAGCTAGAGGATGGTTCGATAGACTTCCACGGGGAAGTATTGACGATTGGGACACCCTATGTGAACAATTTGTACAAAGGTTTGCTCTCCGCAGAAAATGTGTCAGAGACCCCATGGAAATAACCAAGATTGTTCGGAAGGCTAATGAAGCTCTCTCAGAATTCAAGGAGCGATGGACAGATGAAGCTAGCCGCATCTCGGGGGTTCCGGAAGTAATGCAAATATCCTCTTTCATGGATGGGTGTAAATGCCAGGAACTAGCAAAGAGATTTTCTGAAAAAATTCCCCGGACGGTAGCCGAGATGATGATAAGGGTGGATGACTTCATCCGTTCCGAAAGAGTATATCAGTTGACGGAAGTACCAAGAGGAGAGCGGACAGATAACTACAGAAAAGATTATCATCCTAACCCATATAACCGAAATGATCAAAATACACAACGATCTTCCTTCAAAGGGAATCACAGGAGAGACGTCCGTCGAGAGGAATTCAGACCCCGGCGGAACGACCATTATGCACCCTACAGTCAAATAAGAAATGAAAACCCTAACAGAAATGACTACAGAGCGGATTATCGCCGCCACGAGGGAAACCGGAGGGATGTCAAGCCCTTGGACTTAAACGTGCTCATTAAAGCCCCTAAAGAAATCCTCGCAACTGAACATCATCTTAGACTTCCGGCACCACCCCCGTTGAGAGGACGACCTGCCAGAGAAAACATGGATAAGTACTGCGACTATCATGGAGAAAAAGGTCACCTCACCAACGATTGTCACAATTTAAAGGAACAACTTAAAAAAGCTATGGAGACAGGCAAGCTGGACCACTTAATCAGGGATGTCCGGCAAATAGAGAGGATACCTCCAAGGAATAATAACAACACCAACCAAGGTCGAATCATCAATATGATCCGATACCCGGAGAGGAAAAATAAACGAAAAATCATGGATCGTGAAGAGGAATGGATGAATACTCCTATAAGTTTCCCTCCAATACTTCCCGGAGATGCTTCTGAAGAACCGCTAATAATCGAAGCAGAGATCGAGGGATACACAGTACGTAGGGTATATGTAGACCAAGGCGCTTCGATAGAAGTGATGTATGAACACTGCTTTCTAAACCTCGACCCCTCCATCCAATCCCGACTGACAAAAACAAACACGCCGCTAGTTGGATTCGTCGGAGAAGCAATAAATCCATTGGGCAAATTAGAACTAGAAGTATGCTTCGGAAACGAAGGGTTATATCGTCGGACAACTATGAAATTTGCAATAGTAAGATCCCCATCCCCCTACAACGTAATATTGGGACGTTCCGGAATCAAGAAGTTGAGAGCCATCCCTTCAACAATACATGCCATGATGAAATGTCCAACACCAAGAGGCATCGCCACTTTGGTCATCCGATCAGTCATCATATCGGAATGCAGAAAGCTAGAAGAAAAATTCTTGATGGAAAAAGAAATGAAGGTTGAAAGTCTTCCGGCACCTGTGATAGAAGAAGGAACAACAGAAACAGAAGAAATATTGGTTCATCCGGCTTACCCAGAGCAATTGGTGACAATAGGGAAAAAAATTTCAAAAGAAGGAAGAAGGCAGCTAATAACGTTGCTCAAAAACAGCCAAGACGTTTTTGCATGGGAAACTTCGGACATGACCGGCGTTCCCCGATGGGCGGCTGAGCACAAACTCAATGTAAATGTCCAAGACAAGCCTGTTGCACAAAAGAAGAGATTCTTTTCGGAGGAAAAGAATCAAGCTATAAACAAGGACGTAGAAGAATGGTTAAAAGCAGGGATAATCAGACTCGTCCGATATCCAACCTGGATATCCAATCCTGTGTTAGTAAAAAAGCCGGACGAAAGTTGGAGGATGTGCATCGATTTCAAAAACCTCAACTCATCGTGCCGAAAAGACTACTATCCGCTGCCCGAAATAGATTGGAAGATCGAATCAGTAATAGGATTCCGATATAAGTGTTTCCTAGACGCTTACAAAGGATATCACTAAGTACAAATGGCAAAGGAAGACGAGGAGAAAACAGCCTTCTATACCGATCATGGGACATATTGTTACGTCAAAATACCGTTCGGATTGAAAAATGCCGAAGCAACCTATCAGAAGCTAGTAGACTCCGCCTTCCGGACACAAATTGGCCGAAACCTGGAAGTATATGTAGATGACATGGTCATCAAAAGCCAAACGGAGAAGGAGCTTCTAGCTGATATAGCAGAAACGTTTGATAACCTCCGGGAAATCAATATGAAACTAAATCCTAAGAAATGTTCCTTCGGAGTGGAAGAAGGTAAATTTCTCGGATACATGATAACTTCCGAAGGGATTAGAGCAAACCCCAAGAAAACCAGAGCAGTTACCGATATGCAATCACCAAAGTCATTGAAGGAAATGCAAAGTTTAAGTGGTAAGCTGGCTGCACTAAACCGTTTCTTATCAAAATATGCCGAAAGATCCTTACCCTTCTTTGAAACATTAAAGAACATTACCAAAGACAACAAAGAAAAGTACCAATGGACGGAGGAAGCCGAAAAAGCTTTTCAAGAGATGAAGAAGATGATCCTGGAACTTCCATGCTTAACAACGCCGAAACCAAAGGAAGACATGTACCTATACCTATCGGCAGCAACGGAGGCGATAAGCGGGGTAATGATGGTCGAAAGGGAAGGACGACAGATCCCTGTTCACTACGTAAGCCGAACATTGCATGAGGCCGAAAAAAAGATATGCTTCGGTTGAAAAATTGGCTTTAACGCTGCTACATCTGTCCAGAAGACTAAGGCGATATTTCGAAGCTCACCCTATCAAAGTCATAACGGACCATCCTATCAAGCAAGTGCTAAACCGAGCTAAATCTTCCAGACGACTAGCCAAATACACAGTCGAGCTAGGAGCTTACAACATTACCTACGTACCCAGGAATGCCATCAAAGGACAGGTGTTGGCTGATTTCATCAACGAAATACCCATCGGCTCCGTCCATCCAGATCCAAAAAGGAGGGGCAAGGAGATATGCAACATCTCCCAAACCGGAGAGTGGATCTTGTACACTGATGGAGCTTCCAGCAAAAAAGGTTCCGGAGCAGGACTAGTACTGATCAGTCCGGAAAAAGAAGAATACACTTATACCCTCAGATTAAACTTTGAAGCTACTAATAACGGAGCAGAATACGAAGCACTCCTTGCCGGACTACGAATCGCAAGAGAAATGCATATAGAAGCGTTGGACGTACGAGTGGACTCAAACCTGGTGGCAAGTCAAATTAACGGAGAGTTTACTGCATACACGGAAAGCATGACCAAATATCTTGCCAAGGCCAAAGAATACATCGCTTGCTTCAAACACTTTAAGATAAAGAATATTCCGAGGGCGCAAAACCAAAAAGCAGATGTACTAAGCAAGCTAGCATCCGTAGCATTCAACCACTTAACAAAAGAAATCTTAGTGGAAGTATTAGAGAAACCATCCACTGAGGAAGAGACAATCAACGCAATAGTAGAAGAAGAAGAAGAAGAAAACTGGATGTCGCCCATACTCCGATGCTTAAAAGAGGGGATATGGCCGGAGGACCTAAACGAAGCCCGAACCCTTCGTATGAAGATAAGCCATTATACACTAATTGATGATGTACTATTCAAGAAATCCTACCTAGGACCAATGCTACGGTGCGTAGGACCTCTCCAGGCCAATTATGTCATCCGTGAAGTGCACGAAGGAGCATGTGGCATGCATTCCGGACCACGGTCCGTTGTAGCTAAACTTATGAGGCAGGGCTATTACTGGCCTACCATGCACCGGGACGCCAGGGAAGTTATCCAGAAATGTGACTCATGCCAGATACACGCTCCGATTCCTAAGTTACTAAAAACAGTGTTAACTTCCGTCATGGCTCCATGGCCATTCTTCCAATGGGCAATAGACGTGTTAGGACCTCTACCCGAAGCACTAGGGAAGGTCAAATATGTAATTGTAGCCGTTGACTACTTTACCAAGTGGATGGAAGCCAAGCCTTTAGCCAAGACAACCGGAAAGGAAGTGAAAAAGTTCGTATGGGATAACATCGTCTGCAGGTTCGGATTGCCCAAGATAATTGTTACGGATAATGGAAGCAATTTTGTAGGAGATCCGTTCAAAAGTTGGTGCGAAAGATTGAATATCACGCAAATCAACACCGCCGTAGCTCATCCTCAGGCCAATGGATTAGTGGAAAGGGCAAACAAAAGCCTGATGAAAGGATTCAAGTCACGGCTCGGAAGGGAAAGATCAGGATGGGTAGACGAATTACCAAACATATTGTGGGCATTCCGTACCACCCTAAAAACTAACAATGGAGAAACTCCCTTTAGCCTGACCTACGGAAGCGAGGCGGTCATCCCAGCGGAAATCAGTATGCTTACCTTTCGAACCATGACGGCAAACGCATAAGACAATAATGATGAGATCGGCTTGAACCTAAACTTGTTGGAAGAAAGGCGAGAGATGGCAGCAATAAGGGAAGCCAAATACAAAAAGAAGGTGGAGCAGTACTACAACCGAAGGGTTAGACCTGAAGCGTTCAAGGTGGGGGACTTTGTGTATTGGAAGAACGAAGCCAGCAGGGTGGAGGATCTAGGAAAATTAGGGCCAAATTGGGAAGGTCCCTACCGGATAACGGAAGCCTACCAACATGGAACGTACAAGCTGCAAACCATGGACGACATAGAAGTACCTCGAACCTGGCATGCAATCAATTTAAAAAAGTGTTTTATGTAATCAGTTGTTCCGATAGACTTATTGTAAGGCATGAGCCATTTTCCTATTATCAATAAAGCATACTATGCAGTTGGGCCGCAAGAAAAAGTTGTTTTTATCTAAATGTCAAACTACTTAGCAGGAAAGAAAACCCCGAGTGGGTATAATCTAAGGCCAAGAGCCGGAGGGCACAGGTTGCCCGTTATTTTAAAACCCCAAGTGGGAATAATCTAAGGCCAAGAGCCGAAGGGCACAGGTTGCCCGATATTTTAAAACCCCAAGTGGGAATAATCTAAGGCCAAGAGCCGAAGGGCACAGGTTGCCCGTTATTTTAAAACCCCAAGTGGGAATAATCTAAGGCCAAGAGCCGAAGGGCACAGGTTGCCCGATATTTTAAAACCCCAAGTGGGAATAATCTAAGGCCAAGAGCCGAAGGGCACAGGTTGCCCGTTATTTTAAAACCCCAAGTGGGAATAATCTAAGGCCAAGAGCCGAAGGGCACAGGTTGCCCGATATTTTAAAACCCCAAGTGGGTATAATCTAAGGCCAAGAGCCGGAGGGCACAGATTGCCCGATATTTTAAAATCCCAAGCGGAAATAATCTAAGGCCAAGAGCCGAAGGGCACAGGTTGTCCGACATAATAAAACCCCAAGTGGGTATAATCCAAGGCCAAGAGCCGAAGGGTACAAGTTGTCCGATATAATAAAACTCCAAATGAGTATTGTCTAAGGTAAAGATACGAAGGTGTAACCATGATTGACCAGTAAAATAAGCTTAGACGGATACAATATAAAACCAATAGTCGAAAGGCATAAATGCCCCGGAACGTACATAACACAAAGCATACACAATAAAAGTAACAAAGATAAACGATATAAATTCATCCGATCAAAACTAATTACTTCAAGTGTTCCGGAATAACGGAACAATAAAAGATAGAATGTTAATAACCTATTCTATTACATAGAACCACCAAGTACATCAAATTGTTCCGAAGAAACTATTCTACAAACTAACAGAACATCAAGTACCCTATACTATTACATCTGCAGCAATGAGGAAATAAGAGCTTCACGAAGAGTCCAGAATACCTAAACCCATGGTCAAAATGGAGGTACCTGGACTCCGGAACAAAGTTCACAACGGAAAGAATACAGTAACAATAGTTTCACAAAGAATTTGCAATACCTATACCCATAGTCAAAATGGAGGTATGCAAACCCTTAAAAACATCACTCAGAGAAAGGTCGAGGTAGTCTGATCCACAGATGGGTTACCGGAGGGATTCTCAGTATGAGATTCAACCACTGGTTCTTCAACTACTGGAATAGGAGCGGGATCCGGAACCAAGGCAATCAGCTCATCAAACTTCCTGTAAATGGTCTGGCGGATTTTCTGGATGAAAGGATAGTCTTGGGAGAGGGCCTGATCATATAACGAACGGTATTTCTCATCGGCCTCAAAATTCATCCCTTCAACTTCCCCTAACAGCTTAGCCGCTTTCTCCGGCTCCTCAAATAACCCTGCCCCATCTATCAGTCCAGATTGATAATACAAGTTGAAAGGTTCTGCCAGTGCTGACCGGAACTCATGGCTACCAAGAAAACGATGAATAGCTTCCGGAATGAACTCGTTAACAATGCGATTTCTCTCCATTTCGGCATTTCCGGCAGCTATAGCAATTTCTTACTTCTCTTGGTGAAGCTCCTTATAAGCCTTCTCTTCATCGGCCAGCTTCAACTTGGCATCAGATAAACTACCCTCCAACAACTTTATCTTCTCAGCCTGCTCAGCAGAAACCTTCCTCCAATCCTCTTTCTCCACTACGAGTTGAGAGACCCTGTCCTCCAAACTAGCATTCTCGACACGCAGTTATTGAATCCCCTCCGGATTCACCGCAGCACATTCCGCATGCTTATCCTTCAGCTCCTTCAACTCCACAGCCACCTCATCAAACCTCTTACACTTATCCTCCAAGACTTGGTCACACACTTGGTGAGTCTCAGACAACTTCTGATGCTCACGCTGAAGAGACTCAAAACGGAAAATGACATCCGCTTGAGCCGTAGCATGTTTGCCCAACAATAACCAAGACCTTCGGATAGCCTCAGCATCATCCTGACCATCCAAATACCTCTCTTCACCCGGGGTGGCCAAATTGATCATCATGTCCCGGCATACATTCGCATTGTTCATGCGAGTCCCCCTCTTCACCATCCATGAAAGGACGAAGGTATCATCATCCTCGTCATCTCCTTCGATATCCACCTCAACATCTTCCTCTTCCGTCAGAACCCCCTTTCCCGGATGACGGGAACCACCCTTCGAACTCCCTGAAAATAAAGAACATTCGTCAAATAAATGATAAAAACAAATCAAGAGAAATTATGGACAAATTATTCACTAAGGCATACCGGAGGGGATATCTTTCGGGTGCAACGAGCGGATTGGCTCCGGCTCCTCAACCCCTTCCGTAGCATCCAGATCAATAACATTGTCAGCAGACTGCTTGTACCTCTTGTAAACCTTAGAAGAGATACTCCCTCCGGTTCTTTTTGACGGAGGTTTCTTGGAACCCAACTTTGCTTCCTGTTCCTTCTTTCTATCTTTGGCAGCCAACACCTTATCATCCGGAACCCCAACCCTCTTCAGTTCCTCATCCTTCTCCGAAACTTCAGCATTGGAGGCCAGAGGGCGAGTGGTATGCATTTCACGACCTTGCCCCTGCGGAAGCGGGTCCCCCTTTACCACATTCACTGACTTGCGAAGAGGTGGTTTCTTCAAGTAGCTCGACATGGTTACACCTGCGAACAAACAAAACCTATCGTTAAAAAAAAGAAAAAAAAAGAAAAAAAAGAAGCACAACTCAAAAATTCATATTTATAACAAAGGCTATACCCCTCCCCTGCTCATCCCTCAAAGCCGGACGGAAGCCGGTAAATTCCCAATGATCCGAAAGACCCAGTGCATATAAGAACGACTGGGGAACTTGGCATGGCTCAATGATCGTCTCAGCCAACCTTTCGGCATGAGCAACATCGTACTCACTCCTCTTGGGAAACGGATCAGACACATCCGAGTCCGAATGCCTCCAAGGCATAGCAAAGGGAATGGCTCTCCTATCAATCAAGAAGAAGTGATATTTCCAGCCCTTCAGACAGGAAGGAAATTCTCCGAAACAAATTTTTCTGTCTTTGTGCACACGTTTCTCGAAGGAAAACCAGCAACCTTGTTTGCTAAGTTTATAAAAGACACGGAACAGAGGAGTAGTAGGAGGAATGTGCATGCTCCGGCAATACACCTCAAAAAGAGTAGCACGATGCATGCCCAACGGAACCAACTGAGATATATGAATCTTAAAATATCTAATAACATCTAAGAGAAAGGTAGAAAAAGGGACGGTAAGGCCTCCGTCAAAGAAATACTCCGCATATAAACCAATGGCATCCGCAGGTAATCGATCCATCGTCATACCCGACGGAGGTGCCCTCGGATGTAAATCCTTCGGAATCCCAAAAGTTTCCACTACAACAAGTACCTCACCATCATCCATCGTAGACGGCCTCAGATGTATGTCCTTCTTAACGTGTGAACCCTCCGGCATGGACACATCCTCATATTCAAATGACACAGTAGATTCCGACATAATGAGTCCGACAGGGAGAAGAGTATAGCCAAACAACAAAAAACTAAACGGACTAGGACGTACCTCAAAGACGAAGAGAATAATCGTTCGGAATACGGAAGGAATAGAATGTGTCAGAAGTCTGTGTGTGTAGAAAATTTACAGTAGTAAAAATGAGGAAATGAGGACTATTTATAGGCAGTAAAAAATGGGCGCGAAACGACACGTCACCCGTAGGGCAGACGTGTCCCCATCCAAACAGTATAAGCAGGAAGAGCATACACGTGTCCCCATCCCAAGGACGCAGTAAAAAATGACGGCACACCTTAAACGACACATTAATTACTTTTGGCACTTTGTACACGACTCTAAGCAAACGACGAAGCTACGACTCGCGTTCCGGAAAATTACACAAATAAACTAAGTATCACACCATTGGCAGAACCAATACTATGATACTGGGGGGGGGGGGACATGTTGGCATATGTACCC
This sequence comes from Artemisia argyi, assembly GCA_030686995.1. Taxonomy (NCBI): domain Eukaryota; kingdom Viridiplantae; phylum Streptophyta; class Magnoliopsida; order Asterales; family Asteraceae; genus Artemisia; species Artemisia argyi. The sequence continues at coordinate 12,249 of JARVZY010003283.1, read as the reverse complement.
TCCGGATTGAGGCCGTACGATTAAATACCTTCCGGATCTATGTCAAGCAAGGCATACACAAATGTATCTAAACGAGATAGACCAATATCCGAAGGGTTGAGAATGTCCGCATGACCTCAACCCTCCGGAGAACAGGGCCATTCGGATAAACCAGTAAGTATATGAGTTAAAGTACAAACAAGTACACCAAGTATATGATAATGGAGCATAAGTTAGCAAACATTAAAGAACTAAGTACATACCAGCCTGGCACTCCATGTTGGAGGCCTATAAATAGAGAGGAAATCTTCACTTAAAGGTTAACGAATTCTCTCACTCTCTAATTTCATATATACTTTCTTTCTCTAAGAACATACACTTACTCTCACGCCGGAGGTTGGTCCTGGGATACATTCCCGGGACGAGACTAACGGACGTACCTGTTTTGCATATATTCGAAGTACCTAACCACCATCAAGGATCATCCCGAATCCGGAGGACCAATACAGGGTCCAAAGGATTCATCTCGTTTGTCCGGAGTAGAAGCAAACTTTTACTTCAACAGTTGACCGGTTTAAGTTGACCTTTTTTTTACCCAATCCGGTAGGTTGACCAGTTTAATTTGACCCGTTTTTCGATCGGAACGGTTTCAACCAGTTGAACCGTCTGAGTCGAAACGGGTTTTAAAACATTATGATTAATCTCCAAATCCTCAAACTTTTATTATTTTGAGTTTATAGCCCCCAAACTTTTTTTATCAATGAAACTATCTGCCGCTATAAAATCTCATTGCTATGCACGGGTACTCGTCTAGTTTCATTATATGTTCGGTTATCTTTTTACTTTTTTAGATCTTCACAAGTGAAAAAACTGACGGTTTATATGAAGAGATATAATGACCAGAATTTCTATATGGGTAGAAGGATAAGTAGACAACAGATGTAAAAGGATATAAGACCACACGTAATAGGAAAAAAAACAATGCATCCATCTCCTATGTGGCAAACAAAAAAAAACAAAAAACATGTCTCCCCTTATTACGGTGACCTTCACAAAATGTGTCTTGCATCAAAATTTTACAAAACTCGATTGACTGCACGACCGAGTTGTGTGTTTGTTGTGTGTGTGTTTTTTTTATTATATGTTTTTTGTGAGGTATATTTTGATTTTTGTTGGGAAGTTGGTTGTAACGAGAGAAAACCGAGTTGACGTTGATGTAGCAGTAATAACCGCAATCGTAAGGCTTTCTTATTAAACAGTCTAAGAATAACCATTTGAAAATAGAAAAGAAATGCAAATAATTAAATAATTAGTAAGAGACGATTAACAGGATATCAAAGTTTCTTTTTAAAGAAAATAAGCGACTTAAAATGTAAGGTTGTTTGCCTGATAAAATTTATAAAAGCTTTAAAATAATTTAAGTATACTTCATGGGTACATAAATAAGCTTCATATTATATTTCTCGTTTATGCTTGATCCAAGGTGTTTTTTATTTAATTTATGGTTGTCGATTTTTGACTGAGTAATCTATGAAGTTTGAATTAAATATTTAAACTGCGTAAAGCCATACCTTTTCAAGAGGTTGATGTGACCACTTGAGCTGGAATTCAACCTCAAACCTTACACATTTTAGTAATGTTAGTCACAAACTTTTTGTCACTAGAGCACCGAGCAAATTTTAATAAACATCTCTATAATCTAATCTCAAGCTATAGTTTTTTATGTAATCATGTAAGTAAATAAAAAACTATCAAAAAACTAGTAGTTACAATTGTAATTACCAGCATAACTAAAAATGACAGTAAAACCTAAAACAACAACCTTCCAACATACTTCCAGACGAAACTAACATGTAAATTAAAGATGAATCAGTCACCAAACAATGTCAACTCTTTAACTCTCTCTTAGCAATTTTGGCAACAATGGAGTTACTTTGCAGTGAAGAACCAATTACAATTTGGTTAAAAAAAATAACTTATACAATTACAACAATTCATTATGATGAATCTTCAAAAGTATGATCCAATCATGAATAACATTCATTCTTGTGAGGGTGAAGAAGCTTCAAAAAGGGTCTTCCTCGCCTCTATATAAATAGAGGGAATATGCATTCCGTTCAATGATCACATATTGATGGTCTTATACTGTATTGTTGGTTGAGCATAAAGGAGAACCAACGTACATACAGACAACTAAAATCATAAATGATATGTTTCTATTGTCATCCCACAGCATTGACTTGTCTTCTTGTTAATTGTGCGTACAACCCATCTTTAAGAAGTAGTTCTCTGTGATTGCCCATCTGAATTCACAAGCGTTTAAATCATTTATATGAAGATGGGTCGCTTCAGTTGCATTTGTTAAACGGCTTGAGCAGGTTATATGAAATGTAATTTGTGTATACTCTATATTCAAATGCTTATGTATTGAGTCGTTTTATATAAATAAATTAAATTTAATCATATTTAAGAAATAAATTATTTATATAACTTAAGAGTTGGTGGTAATGATGGTTAAAGTGTGTACCTCGATGATCTGACCTTGGTCCATAACGACTATTCTATCTGCTGCTTGTACGGTTGAAAGCCTGTAGGAAAACGTTGATCAGCCTTTTAAACTATAAATCAAGAAGCAAACAGATATTTGTTTTGTATCCTCTTATGGTGTTGAAGTATCTACCTGTGTGCAATTATAATGACAGTCCTCTTAAAGTTTTCTCCAGCAGCACTAAGTACACCCTACTAGATCCAAGAATATAATGGTCAGAAAGGGAAGGTTGGTGGATAATAATCCAATTCTTAATTTACAGAAATCTTTTCCTAGATCAAAAACTAAAAAAGGAAACCATAGAGACCTTAATATTGTATTCACTCTCTGCATCCAAAGCGCTGGTAGCTTCATCAAGAATCAAAATGGATGGGTTCCTAAGAAGTGCTCGAGCAATCGCAATTCGCTGTTTCTGTCCTCCGCTAAGCAAATCATCATCCACAATCGTTTTATAGCCATCAGGTAGTGACGAAATGAAGTCATGAGCATAGGCCTGTTTGGCTGCCTGTTCAATATCCTCTTGAGTTACATCTTCTGTGCATCCATATGCTATATTCGATCGCACATCCATCCGAAATAGCTTTGGTTCCTGTTCCATATACGTAAGTACGTAACTAACAATAGTAAGTGTTTTTCTCATGGGATTATAGCATAAAAAAAAAAAAAAAAAAAAAAAAAAAAAAAAAAAAAAAAAAAACAGCTTTGAGATGATTATTATTATAGATAACCATCTTTGTTTTCACCCATTAAAAAGGTGACCAATTTTCAAACATTTTTACATAGGAATTTTTAACCTTTGCTGTAAATAACAGGTTTTATGGGTGCGTATCAGAATAAAAAGTCCACTTGGTCAACAACCAACACGACATCATTTTGACCTGGTAAACCTTTATTGCTTTACCTGATATAAAAAATAATAAACTTTGAAGCTGTCCTTAGAACTTTTAAAAGTTGGTGAACATAGAGATGCTTGCCCAAACAAAATTTATCAAAGCTAGTTACCTTTTTGTGCAATAAACCCTTTTTTATCACAGAAGAAAATTCATGTGGAGTATTAAAAAAAGAACCTGGCCAACATATCCGATTCTTTCTCTAAGCCACTTGATGTCCAAATCTTTTAAAGGAGACCCGTCGATCAAGATCTACACGAACACTAAACACATTAGTTTAAGGTTAGTGTTAATAGCGTCAGGTCAAAGTGACCAATTTTTGTATTAATAGCGACAGATTGTTGTGACCCAAAAGGCCAAAACTCATTTCTTTGCGTAACTATACTTTATTAATAACTTGTTAAATATGATTACAGAAAACTAAATGATTTCAATAAAATATATGCTTTTAAATAAAAGAAATTAGGAGGGTTTATTCATGATACACTTACGGTGACTTCCAACTGTAACGTGCTTAACCTGAATCTTATAGAAAGATTGGAGGTTATCACAATCAAAACACTAGAACTTCTGAAATGAGAACGTAATTCGAAGTGAAGTGATTACTGGATTTGTTATTCAAAGATAGAGTTTGTTACAAAGAGTTAAGAGAAATCATTCATCAAAGCTACTTTACAAAATGAAGAGTGAAAGTATTTAAAGCTAACAATTTGGGCGGGAAAGTTAGTTGTGGCATTTTGTTGACTGTTTTGACTTGTCACGTGCAATGCACGTGACCCTCTGCTTTGGCATATAACACCAACCCATATGACTCGTTTACTTATAAAACTCATTGATTTTACCCATTGACCTTTAAGAGATAAAAACATAACCAGACTCGACCCATTCATAAGTACGTGATTTAAAACTGCAGCCTCAATAATATATAATGTGTTCCTAAGTTGCTATGGCCTATGGAATATCAACTTAGGGAGAACAGGTACCTGGCCACATGTTGGTTCATAGAGACGAAGAAGAAGATTCACTATTGTGCTTTTCCCACTACCACTAAGACCAACCTAATAAACATCATTACACAGCATTTATTCTTTGAAGCAGTTGTTTAAAAACCAAATATAAACAGATAGAATCATAGACTTACTTACAAGTGCAACTACTTCATAAGGATCCACGGCAATGTTTATATCTTTTAATACATGCGCCTGCTCAAATGTTACAAATATGATTTTTGAATTCTAAATCCGGCCAAAATAGGCTTTTGTGTATAAAAAATGGAAAGTCAAACTTATGTTGATAACTATTTTTTTTGGGAGAAAGATAGCGAGTGCTATGAGACAAATTAGATGCGTACTGTTTCCCTTGATGAATAGCTAAATGAGACATTCCTAAATTCAATACGACCTTTCAAGCTTGGCAACTTTGACCCTGTGACAATCAATAGACACTATTAGCTGAAATATTAAGCAGTGGTTTAAGGCATTAGGATAAGTGCTTGCCTTTGGATGTGAACTGATCACTGGGCGCAAAATCCATCATTTGGAATACTTTTTCACTTGCACCAACAGATTGCATTAACGATGATAAATTGTCACCCACAAACCATGTGGAGTAAATCAGCCATTCACTGTACAACACGAACTTTGTAAGTTGCTCAGCTGTTATATGACCAGCCATAATGGACATGCCTCCCATCAGCACAGCAATAACCTGTAAATTGGATGTTCAAGTAAATCACATGTTAAACTTTAGACCTTTCATAGACAACTACCTTGAGGGGCTAAAGTCAAGCTTTTGATTTCTCTGAGAAATTTTGCATGATACCATTATTTCAAGCAGAATATAACCTGAGTACATCAATGATCTTAGCAAGAATAGAAAGAACATAACCTGCGTAGAATGGTAAAGAGTGTTGAAGCTACAATTCCAAATTCCATAAGCAGCACTCGTTCGAAAACTTATATCAGCTAGTTTTTCTAGCCAGTTCTTGTACCTATTTGTGAATAAAATACATGAATGTCAAGATCTCCCTAAATGCCTCTTAAAACCTTGACAATCAAAAACCAAAAGTATACCTTCCGAATTCTTTATGCTCAGTTCCATAAACTCGAACTGTTCGCATCAAAGAAAATGTCTCTTGAGCAACCTATGCAAGTAAAATCTACCATTCAGATACTTGCAATAAATGGGAGAAAAATATGGCCAGTATTCTTCAGATATATATAATCAAGTTGCTTAGTACTTCATTTGCAGATGCAGTGTACTCTTGTGTTAACTTTGCTGCTTTCTTCTGGTACCTATGCAAAAGCATCAACAATCATATTTCCACACATAATCAGTGAAACTTCTAAGGAAAATACGAGAACTTACTGTCCGTATCGTAACATGATTAATGATAGAGTAGAACATATGGCCAACGTGCATAAGCCAAGTTGCCAAGACAAGAACAATAAGTATATCAAAGCCCCTGTTGCCTGAAACAAAATACTAAAATTAGATTCTTTAATTTGAAATAAGGAGAGAGGACCCTTGTACTAGTAAAAGCACCTGAAGAAGATTTCTTAATATTAAGTTAAGATCATTTCCAATGACCCGTGATACTTGCTGACAATCTGAACCTAGCCGACTAGTCAAATCACCAATACTTTCATTATCGAAATAGTTTATATCCTGCAACAAAGGTGAAATTAGAGATAATCATTTCATTAAATGGAATACAACAATAATGATCAATCTTTTACAAACCTGGAGAAGAAGGACAGAGTATAATGTTTCCCTCATTCGTTTTACCTGTAGTTTACAAAGAGTCGGTTAAAAATACAGCATTTTCTTCTGAAGTAAAGTTCAAGCTAAAAAAACACTACACATTGTATATTATTAACTCACAAGAATCATATTTGCAATGCCAAACCAGCAACCTCTTAGTCCACTGCAAATTCAAATAAATGGATAGATGTCAGTAACTTTTCAAAAAATGATTTCTATTACATGTAACATACTGAATTTAGACCAAAAACTTCAAAACTTTCCATTTGAAGTAGTTACTAATTACTAATGATATGAGGCTTTAGGTGTCATATCAGGAAACAAATTATGGTCAAAACTTACAGACACATCAGCAACCATGTCATCATTTATTGACCCGTAACCGTGTCACATTTTTGCGATACCTCGAATCAAACTTTTTGAAAGATCGAAGATTTTCTGGCCTGAATAGAAACCATAGTTTGGTACCTTTTTGTGCAAACTAACTTAAAGAGCAAAGAGCTATCAAAAACTATTAGTGTGATTACGAAAGACTTACAAGCTGCTAACTATAACAAATACTATTATAAACCACATATATGGACTCATCGCTTCAACCACAATCAAACCCTCACGTGAAATTTCTTTCTTACATGAACAAACTTGTAACATAAACAACATTTACTAATTTGCATTTCATGGAAGAGGAAAGATTAGACCATACAAGGTTTTAACCTGCAAATACCGGAAGTCAGAGATAGGATTATCAACATCTTCACATTTCTATAAAACACTGTAGTATTCCCACTTTGCGCTGAAAATATCGACGCTGTCATGAAATGAGGAATCGATATCTCCGTAAGCTGAACAATAACAACAAAACCAAAGTCAGTAATAAAACGCATTTACTTGTTTGTTTAAGCTCATTCATGGGCTTATGAGCTTATGTGTTTTCGGCCTATATTTCATAAGCTCAACTTTTTGGGCTTATTTTGAAACCTGTGGGCTTATATAAGTTTGTATATAAGCTCATAAGTCCTAAACTAAGGGGGTGTTTGGATTAGCTTATTTTATGGGCTTAACAGCTTATTGAAATTTCGAAAAGCTGATAAGCTCACTTCTATGGGCTTATGATAGGTTAAGCCCATGGCTTAAGCCATGAGCTTATATTTTTCTGCTCATAAGCTCAAAAAAGTAAGCTTATCGGCTTTTCCAGATTTCAATAAACTAATAAGCCCATAAAATAAGCTAATCCAAACACCCTCTAAGCCTAAAAGATGGTGCTTATGAAACATAAGCCGAGAACAGATAAGCTCATAACCCGATAAATAATCTTATACAAACACCCCTACATCCTTCTCAACTAATTAACATCGAATATCAAACACGTAAACATTACCGCAGTCAAAATCAAAGCAGTAAACGCAGCAAAAATAACCCAACGATCAGTGGAAATCAACCCCCACATCCTTCTCAAAGCCCGAACCAACGTAACCGGTTTCGCAATCTGCCCAATCTCAACTTCTTCACCAAAACTCCACCATTTTCCACCAGGCAACACATCCGTAACTAACTTAACTAACTTCAACAACCTCTCACCCACTCCATCCACATTCACATCCACATTCTCACCCTCAACGTACGCCGCTTTCGCCTGCGTAACAAACACAAATCTCCGGCCATCTCTCCGGTCAACGAGACGGTCAACTTTCCGGCGAGTGAATTTGAGGTCAAATTTGGCGGGAAAATTGGGTTTTTTAATGTGAAAATTGGTGTGGAGTGGGTTAGGGGGGTGATTGTGAAGGATTAGAGACATTTTAATTCATTTAACGGTAAATTAACGGTATTAAAAAGTTAGTTAAGTTATTAGTTGATAAAATATTTGGGGTTGTGAAATGAGTGATGAGCGTGATGGGGGTGACGTGGAAATGTTGTGTTTTTTGGAAAGTGTGATACGGTGTCGTATTGGTGAAGGAGAATGTAGCGTGTTGGACTATTGGGTTAAGAGTACTACGGTGTCGTTTTGGGAAGGTAAAGTGTAGCGTGAAGTGAATAATAACCACTTGTTTTCTGTTATGACTATATTGTCCTTGGGTAATATGACTTTTCCATTTTTGTCTAGTTTGCAAAGAAGCCCCTCTAGGTTTGTAGTGTAAAAGTTCTTTGCTACAATGGTTTGTTGCTTATAATACGGCAAATAAAGAAAATTGTTAGCCTTGTTGTGGGGTATGAAAAATAAATTCAGAACTCATAAGGAGTAATTTGATATGTGTTTGAGTTAGCTTATGGGAAGCTCAACACTATGGTATTCTTGGCTCATCAAGTATGTAGCTGTTGCTCGCAAACGTGCATTGGTTCAGTTTCAGCTTATAAGGTAAGTTATAGTTCAAATATACGAAGCATTGTTTGTACACATATCTCAAGTCACTTGGTTTAGGTCAATAACTTAAGTTTTGTTAATCTTGCTTTAACATATAAACACTTTAAAGACGTAAATTACACACACTCTGGGACCTTGTGTGTTGCCAACATGAATTATTGATATTGTATTATTTGTTGTACAAAGTTTAATATGTTGACATAAATCATCGACTCATCACAAAAGTTGCACGTGAGACATACTTAAGCACTTATGTATTTGGTTTAAAATGAGTAAACTCACAGTAAACTTCTTGATAATGTGTAATAAAACATAAACTGGTTTTGCTACTAATAACAAACTTTATACACTTCGTACTATCAATAAAGGGGTGTTTGTTAAAAGTAGCGATGAGCAGTAGCCGCGAGCAACAACTGTTTTTTATAATAGAACATTTGGTAACATATGTAACTGTAATTATAAATGAGTAAAATGATATAAATTGATATATACATATTTAAATAGAATATGGTTATATGTGTAAAATGAACGGGTGCTACTTACGTATAAGACAACAACATGGTTATATTCAATCTTCATTTGTAGTTGAAGCCTTCCATTGAGAGGGAAATGTAGGCAGTTTGGAAGAGCCCCCCATGGATGGGTTATGGGTGCCTAGTGAAGCCTCAGTCCATCTCTACTCTTCTACTGTGGTGGCAGGTTGAATGGTTGAGTAGAGAGGATATGGGGAAATGTAGCTAGATGGTTGGTGCATGAATGGTGAATGGATAGTGATTTGATTGAATGCTACTTATGAATATTTGTTAGAAAGAGAATATGAAGTTGTGTTATGACTGAGAAGTGTCTGTTTAGAATTAGTAGTATCTGTTATCAGATAACATAGAGTTTATGTTAGTCTGAGTTGTATTGTTTCTATTGTGAATGCCAAGATTGGGGTTGTCCAATGCTTGTGCTACTTTTATTTGTAATTCTGTTTTGGAGATTAATGTTAATTCACCATTTGCACCGAAAAAAAAAAAACATGGTTATATTCAATCTTCATTTGTAGCAAAATAACTACGATATATGCATCAACTGATGCATTCATCGCAAGATAACACAAAAAACACAGAAGAATTAGCCTTCCTAAAAAATAGTCACAGCTCACCGCTCCTTTATCAAACGACCACTAAAAATCAAAATACTCACCGCTCATTTGCCAAACGATCACTAAAAATCAATATGCTTATTATTCACCGATCATCGCCTCAAAAAGCTTTACACCATTTCGCGCAAAACATACCCAAAATCTAAGCTATAAAGTAAAACAAGTAAAACATAAAGGATTTAATTGCTTTACTCCATTATTCAAGAACACCACAAAGATTCAAAGGGTATAAAAGTCTTTTACACTAACAGAAAAATATCACCAGTCTCATTTCTCAACCGAACATCCTTGTTCCACACACAAAACAAACACCTTCCTTCACTTCACTTCATATCCGTTACCGGAAAATATCTCCGGCGATGGCAGCCATCGGTAACCTATCACTTCTTCTCGACGTAACCTCTCCTCGAACCACCACCACTCTCCCTGACCGTACACGCTTACTCCCCTCCGACCTCATACTCACCTTCTTCAAAAACAACCACAACTTACACGCTTCAATTTCATCAAAAGGCGGTATCGAGTTCGATAAGGAAGCGAACCGGACGGGACGGTTACGGAAGAAGGCGAATTCGAAGTTTAACGAAGTGGATTACGAGAGTTCGAGTGATGAGGAGAATAACAACAACGGATATGATCAGGATGTTGATGAAGTGGAGGCTGTTATGGATGAGGAGAGGAGGAAGAGGATGGAGTGGGAGAAGGAGATGAGGATCAGAGTTAAGGAGATTGAAGATTCTAGAGAGCTCGAGAAGAAGGCGGAGGAGCTGCAAAGCCGCGGTGAGGGGGACGGGGAAGAGGAGGGAGACGAGGAGGAGGAGACGGAAGAGGAGAAAAGGATGAGAGTGCGAAGAGAGCTCGAGAAGGTGAGAGTTTGTTTTCGCTATGTGATTATTTAATGGTTGTTGCGTTTTCTAGTCTATGTTATGTTTGGCAAAACTAGCGGTTTAGTAACATAGCGAGCTATAACTATAAAGTGTAATTTAATAGCTAATGCTAAAACGCTTCTTTGTTTAGCATTTCACAATAGGAGCGTTTAAACAAAATCCAAAAACATTATTATTTTAAACGCTAAACGCTCCTATTGGGAAACGCTAATAAAAGAATGAAGAAGAGAGCTCGAGAAGGTAGTGATTATCTTATTATTGTGTTTTTTTAGGTGATGAAGAATGAGTCACTTTTCTTTATTCGAGTTTATGGTACTTCTGTTAGGAGTAGCTGTTTGTTTTCTATAGGTGTTTGGTAACATAGTTGTAGTTGTAATTTATAAAGTGTGAATTGCAGCAAACCCAAATGCTGAGCATTTCGAATATGAGTGCATAGACAAAATCAAGAAACTAAACAGTCGGTTCCAAACAAGCATTATGTTCTAAACAAGAAAGCTTGCAGCTAAACATATCCATGATTAGTTGTGGAATGGTGATCTAGGAGTCACTTCAAGTTATTTAGGAGTCATTTTACGTGTAAATCCTAAAATAAGCTGAATATGCCAAGCCTTTTAGTAACTAATAATCTGAATGTGATGACGTCAAACAATCGACGATACTGACACCTACAATCTTAGGTAGCTCGTTTTATTGTAGATTTGTAGCTAATTGTCTAGTTTGATTATTTGATATTACATAATAACTTTGAGAATTGATAGTGTGATTATCACAACTTTAAACAATTGAACAACATCTAAACACCATCTGTGATAGCTGAGTATCTAATCTGAGTATTCGATATCACATTATAGCTTTCAAAATGCAATGCAAAACACTCCCTCAGAACATGATCTCAAGGTTTATGCAGAAATTGAAGCTTGTTATGTTACTTAGCTCTGAATTTTGATTCCAAACAATGGAATTCAAGCTGATACACATAGTTTAGTGTTTTCTATTCATGTTTGAGGTAACATTCAAAGATATTAGAGGACTTGTCAAATGCGTGTGTGTATGTGATAAATTTTCACTAAAAAATGATCTCACAACTTTGTAACTGCTATTGTATATTGAGCTAAAATACTGTTTAACATTTAGAAACAAAGACAAAGTTATATATGATGGCCCCAAGTATCCTATACGTATGAATTAATGGAAGAAATATACCAAAAAAGTTTTGAAATGCATAAATCATTAATTGGTTCCTAAATAGAGGATTCGCTAGCAAATATGAAAGAAGAATGTCATTTGTGATCCAAATGGATCTTTGTACCTTGTATCTAATATTTGGATTTAATTGTAGTCTGATACATTGAGAATTTGGCTGCTGAGTTAGAAAGGTGAATCCTTTCCGAAGATTATCAAATATGTAGGTTTATGTCTCTATAAACCACAATATCTTACTGTTTTACAATAATACCATAGTTCTTGTTACATTGGTAGGTTGCCAAGGAACAAGCAGAGAGGAGGAAAATGGCTCAATTGATGTTTGATTTGGGTCAAAGAGCTTATGGGAAGGGTATGTATGGGCGTTCTATCGAGTACCTAGAAGGTGCTCTCACAATCATACCAAGGCCCACTTTGTTTGGTGGCGAGGTTGGTTGGCTTTAGTTGATGTTTGATACCATCCATTCTTAGGA